>BLSH010377541.1:870491-901442 GCA_018402905.1 Glandirana rugosa | reverse complement strand
AATTTTTGTTTTTGTATATGATTTTTCAGTTCTTGTTTTAATATCAAACCAAAGACATTGGTGATCACTAGAACCCAAATTCTCCCCCACCTCAACATCAGACAGTTGATCCCCATTTGTCAGTACTAGGTCAAGAATATGATCACCTCGGGTTGGGCTTTTTACCAACTGTTTTAGAGAAACCCCATTCAGTGCTTCCATTACATCCCTGCTCCTGCTTGTAATAGCAGTTTGAGAATTCCAGTTAACGTCAGGCATGTTGAAGTCACCCATAATCAAAACCTCTCCCTTCATTGCCATTTGAGTTATCTCATCAATCAGCAAGTTATCATAATCTTCACTCTGTCCTGGGGGTCTGTATACTATTCCAATTCTAAGGGAAGATCCCTCCCTGGTTGGAAGGCAGACCCAGAGGGTTTCAAGTATTTCATTTGTCTGGTGGGAGTGTCATGGTCTGGGGCTACATGAGGGCTGCCGGCACTGGGGAGCTATAGTTCATTGAGGGAACCATGAATGCCAACATGTACTGTGACTTACTGAAGCAGAGCATGATCCGCTCCCTTTGTATACTGGGCAGTATTCAATCATGATAATGACCCCAAACACACCTCCAAGATGATCACTGCCTTGCTAAAGGAGCTGAGGGTAAAAGTGATGGACTGGCCAAGCATGTCTCCAGACTTAAACCATATTGAGTGTCCGTGGTGCATCCTCAAATGGAAGGTGGAGGAGCGCAAGGTCTTAAACATCCACCAGCTCTGTGATGTCATCATGGAGGAGTGGAAGAGGACTCCAGTGGCAACCTGTGAAGCTACGGTGAATTCCATGCCCAAGAGGGTTAAGGCAGTGCTGGAAAATAATGGTGGCCACACAAAATATTGACACTTTTGGCCCAAATTGAACATTTTTACTTAGGGCTGTACTCACTTTTGTTGTCAGGGTTTAGACATAAATGGCTGTGTGTTGAGTTATTTTGAGGGGACAGCAAATTTACACTGTTATACAAGCTGTACACTCACTACTTTACATTGTAGCAAAGTGTCATTTCTTCAGTGTTGTCACAGGAAATGATATAATAAAATATTTACAAAAATGTGAGGGGTGTACTCACTTTTGTCAGATACTGTATATGCTATATTATTCATTTATTTATTTGCCTACAAAAGTGGAATTAAACCTCGGGACTGGCCAGATGGTAAAACAGCTCCCATATAAACATTTTATATGTATATTTACATTTTATTTGTTTGCTTGGAACTCAATAGGAAATGGACGTCCATTAAATGGTAATTCTCTTTAAAAAATTCACTCTATCAATAGACAGTAAAATCAGGCAAAGGATAGTTTTGTGCATCAACGTTCAATATCTGCAATAACACAGAAGTACAATGCCCTAGACAGCAACTGGGTGCACAGTAAATAGCAAAGAGAACAAAAAAGCAAAGAAAGCTCTATTTACACAACCAGGGGTGAAATGTCACTGTAATCTTTGTGCTTCATTTGCTGTTATCTGGCTATTATAGCTCAGTACTTTGTAGGAAGCGATTTTTTTTCCTTTATCATGTATCTCTAATCTGAGAGTGGGCTTGGAAGGAACATCCTATACAAACTGGCAAAGCACCCCGTTTTAAGATGCCATTTGATGTTCATAACAGTTGCACTAGAGTCTGTTAACCCTTTACCAACAAGAGAAAATAGAAAATATAATGCATTTTCTGAAAGTCTTGAGTTATGATTGTAGCTATTATAACATTTGCTTAGAAGAAACTTTTCACAAGAGTATTGCACCCACTAAGAAGCCGCAAGTAGAATGGGATCCCTCACAGTCACAGCCAGGCACACTGAATTCTCACAGTCACTTTGGAGTCAGAAAACAGTCCAGTACTTTTTTTTTGTTATTTTATTCAGAGATTAGAACTTGGGTAGCTATTGGGAATTATGGGATGCCCAAACTTCACGGACAACTCTTCCTATATACAGTCCTATATACAGCTCCTTTTCTTCCCCCAGCACACTCTTATTTGCAGAACTCAGCTATGTCACCCTGTTGTGATCTTGTAGCAAAGGCCTATTACAGGCAGGGACTCGCAGCTCCTATACTTGGAGAATGATTAGGGTGACACAGCTCACACATTTCCAGCACTTCCTCTCTGTGGTCACTGATCCCAGCACCACCTCCTCAGGCCCTGCCAACCCTCCTGGCTACAGCAGAACCTTTCACTATACTCAGGGCTGGTGCAAGGATTTTTGACACCCTAGGCGAAACCTAATTTTGCCGCCCCCCCTTTGTCTCTGCCCCTGACTCCAGCCCCTTTGCCCTGTCAATTTATACGATGGAGGCGGTGGAGGTGGAGATTTTTTGCAGAGCCTCTCTACCCATTTCTTTAGCCGTGGTAGACGGGCCCGCACCTGTGCCCCTGGATCCGCCTCATTTTACCGCCCTGGGGTGCTGCCAGCCGCGGCTCTCCAGTGACATGAGTGATTGATGCAGAGCAGTGACGGATCAACAGCGGATGGGCGCCCCTGGTGGTAGTGGTGCCCTAGGCGGCCGCCTACTGCGCCTAATGGTAGAGCCGGCCCTGACTATACTTCCAGGCTAACTTCTCCCACAGTCCTCCAGACTGACACTCTCTTCACAGATCTCCAGACTGACATTCACCACCCCACCCGGCTGACTCTTAGGAGATCTCCCGGATGTGCTGACCTGCTCCTGCTGTCCTCTCACTTGCTCCCATGTCTCCACAAACGGGTACCTCCGTGTGTTGTGGGGGAACCTTCCAGCACCTGTGCCCCAGGCCCGACGTCACCCCTTCCTCCCAAACTAGGGTGTGCCAACAGCCTCCTCAGCACTCCATCTCCATCTTCCACCTGAATGCCCCTGCTGGCCTGACTCATGACTATTTATGAGGTGGCCTGCCCCCTTCCAGACCCTTTTTGCAGGGGATTGGCTGGGGCCCTCATAAATATTCCAAACAGCCCCTCCTAGCCTCCACCCATCACATCTGGAAGCTTCTCCAAGGGTCCAGAAAACAGGAGGAGGCACCAGGAGAGTTGTCAGATGAGTCATTTAGCCTCCCTGAGTTACTCAGCCCGAACCCAGATTCAACCCAGGCCTGGCTCTCAACCAAACCAATTTGCCTACACTAACAACTGAACTATGTACACCTAGCTAGAGGGTGCTACACAAGAATTTCACATTTTCCTCTCATGTTATTCGTGGCTTTATCTTATTGCATTTTATATACATTCCCTGGTCACCTGTTTATTAGGGAATGTTATAGGCATTATAGAAAGTCTATTGTTTTCAGCTAGGTCAGTTCTGATTCATAGGGGTTGATTTACTAAATTGTTTGCTTCTTAAGGGAAATTGCACTTTGCAAAGGATTTTTTCCCAGAACTTAGTGAATGAGCTGAAGCTCGGCTGACTTCTATCATCCAATTATGTGAAAAATCTTCTTTTTTTAAAAAAAAATTCCTTGAATAGGTATTCTTAGAGAAGTGAAATTTCACCCCATTCAACAAGTTCTGGAGAAAATATGCATGCAAAGTGGAACTTCCCTTGTAAAGTAAACAGCCTTTATGCCTTTAGTAAACCAACCCCATAGACATACATGTATTAGCGCTTGCTTATGAAATCAATCATAGATAAAAGTGTCATATATCCATCAAATACAAGTGCATCATCTGTAATATAGCGCTCAAATAGATAAATATATACAATTCAAAAAACGCAATAGTGAACTTTCGTGATGAATAAATACATTTTTTTTAACCACTCCATGCCTGCAATGTACTGCAGACGGTGTAGGCAGAGCGACATACCCGTATGTTCTGCCTACTTCCGAGTTTAGGGTGTGCGCATGCATGCCCCCCAGCTGGCACCTACTGTGATTGTGCACAGCCGGAGCCTGTCAGAAAGTCCCTGCCAAGTTAGTGTCAGATTGCCCACCGCAACTCCATTACCATTATAAGTTGCTGATCTCCACCATTAGTAGTATATAAAAAAATCCAGTATATATACCATAGTTTGTAAATAATTTTTTCACAAACCAATCAATATACACTTATTAGGATTTTATTTCATCAAAGACATGTAGCAGAATACATTTTAGCCAAAATGTATAAAGAAATTAGATTTTTTACATTTTTAATTGGATATGTTTTATAACAGAAAGTAAAAAATAATGTTTTTTTAAAAAATATTCCATTTTTTTTTTATATTGCAAAAAATAAAAAACCCAGTGGTGATCAATTACCACCAAAAGAAATCTCGATTTGTGTGAAAAAAAATTATACAAATTTAGTTTGGGTACAGTGTTGCATAACCATGTAAGTACCAGTTAAAGTAGCACAGTGTTAAATAGTAAAAAATGCTTTAAAGATTGCATTAAAACATAAAAAACTCCCATAGTGTAGTAAAGCAATGCTCAATATTTAAAATATATACTCACATATTGCTATATCGAGTACACCTCCACACATATACAACGTAATAACACTAAAGCTCACCAGATGCAAATGGCCCCCTTAATAATAATTGAGACAATAATGCTCTCCAAGGTAAGACTACAGTTACCTTAAAGTGTAAGTTTACCTTTACAGAAAATCTGTAAGGTGACCTTACACTGGACCCCCTCCCCATCCCCCCTGGTCCTGCTGCACCCAGGTTCCGGGATCCCCCACTTTCAGATGCTGGCATGCTGCTTCACCGGTACAGGGACTTGAAACCTCTGCTGCTCAATCTCCTATCTGTACTTGTTAGCCCGTATGGAACAGAATGATTCTAATTGGTCAGCACTATCACATGGATGGTGCTGACCAATCAGAATCTGTCTAGCCCATCCTGTCAGCACTGCGAGGAGAGAAGAGAAAGCAGCAGGGATTTCTACTTCACCAGACCAGTAAAATGGCATCAAATATTTTGAGTATCAAATGCTCAGCAAAAACAAGGTCTCCAACATCACTTCTGGTCCGGGATGCCCTACGCCAGGGGTAGGCAACCTCGGCCCTCTAGCTGTGGTGAAACTACAATTCCCATTATGCCTCTGCCTCTAGGAGTCATGCCTGTGATTGTCAGGGTCTTGCAATGTCTCATGGGTCCTGTAGTTTCACCACAACTGGAGGGCAGAGGTTGCCTACCCTTGCCCTACGCGTTACGTCCTACCCATGTGAATTTGTCAGTTGCCTGAGTATTTGATATACTAAAGGCTTTTTACTGCTACTTTCATGTCAGAGTTACTCTTTCAATAACATAGTTTTTACTTACAATACTACACTATGGGAGGTCACTTTCTTTATCCTTATATATGGACAAGCACAGTGGAGGGAGCCTTAAAGGAACCATTACTTTTTTTTTCCCCAAAAGTGTTTTATTGAAAATAAAATAACAGTACATTGTAATAACCTTTGTAAAATACCTTGTCAAAGAACGGGAGCATATTGTACATATAATAGTTACAAGTCAGACAAAATATAACATCTTACACAACAAACAGTCTAAGTGTTCAGGACCAACAAAATATAACAGCTGTGTGGGAAGGACCCATCCACAGTATTACTCATAAAAGAGTGTGAAAAAATGGAACCTATTACTCAAGATAAGCTACCTCATAGTGGTGTAGTTGATATGGTTTACTATTAAGTTGTTTTATGTGGGCTGGGTCCTAGAGGGAATGTTTGTCTATTCTAAGGATCATGCACTCAGAGCTACTTATTGATGTAAGATGGTAAGATAAAAGAGGTGATGTAGGGGAATAAGGAAAGCCAGGCGTTGCATAAAAAGGAAGGGGTTTAAAAGAGGGGGGAAGATGGAAAGAGAGGGTTGGTGGGAGGGAAAGGTGTAGGGAAGGTCTTACCTCCTCAGTTGCCATCAACAATATAATCATATTACTCAGTCCATGGTAAAGACGCTTACTAAGGCATTTCTGATCTATGGTCACAGCATAAATCGTCAAATGTTGTTCCCCCATGGGGAAGGTCCTCCCACACTCATCCCTTGGTTAAGGGAGGAAGGCCCATCCTAACAGCCCAAAGGAACCATTACTTTAGTTTACTAAAACTAACTGAACTGGACTAGGACCAGATAGACATCAATGGAGGATTGTTTCTAGAGTTGAGCGAACCCGGACTGTAAAGTTCGGGTCCGTACTGAACTTTGGGGTGTTTCCGGGACCCGGACCCGAACCCGGACTTTTCAAAAAAAGTCCGGGTTCGGGTCCGGGGTTCTGGTAATTTTAATGAAAGTTCTGAAAATTGCTGTAAAAAAGTCCAGGAAGGTCCTAGAGGTCTGCAAAAGGAAGGAAAATTGGGGTAAGGGTGGGACAAGTGCCCTACAAAGAAATGGGGACAGGGAAATAACTTTAAATATTTAAAAAAAAATAAAAACATAAAAAAAGCAAAAATGGAGGTGAATGTGGATCATCTTCAAACTGGGTCTGAAAAGTATTAATTAACGGTAGAAGCCATATAACTGTTCTAAAATCATATTCAAACTGTGTCAAAAAAGTATAAATAAGCCGGGAGAACCCATATCACTGTTCTGCAAACTTCTGTAAAGTCTGTGTGTCACTTTAAATATAACCGGCAATAACTGAACATCTGTTCTGCAAACTTCTGTAAAGTCTGTGTGTCACTTTAAATATAACTGGCAATAACTGAAAATCTGTTCTGCAAACTTCTGTAAAGTCTGTGTGTCACTTTAAATATAACCGGCAATAACTGAACATCTGTTCTGCAAACATCTGTACAGTCTGTGTGAAACTACAGCATAGAGAAGAACAGGTATATGGTTTCGCTCTGCTATAGTTTCAAACACAGTTTGCAGATGTTTGCAGAACAGTGATATCATATCACTGTTCTGCAAACATCTGCAAACTGTGTTTGAAACTATAGCAGAGCGAAACCATATACCTGTTCTTCTCTATGCTGTAGTTTCACACAGACTGTACAGATGTTTGCAGAACAGATGTTCAGTTATTGCCGCTTATATTTAAAGTGACACACAGACTTTACAGAAGTTTGCAGAACAGATGTTCATTTATTGCCGGTTATATTTAAAGTGACACACAGCCTGTACAGATGTTTGCAGAACAGATGTTCAGTTATTGCCGGTTGTATTTAAAGTGACACACAGACTTTACAGAAGTTTGCAGAACAGATGTTCAGTTATTGCCGGTTATATTTAAAGTGACACACAGAATGTACAGATGTTTGCAGAACAGATGTTCAGTTATTGCCGGTTATATTTAAAGTGACACACAGACTGTACAGATGTTTGCAAAACAGATGTTCAGTTATTGCCGGTTCTATTTAAAGTGACACACAGACTTTACAGAAGTTTGCAGAACAGATGTTCAGTTATTGCCGGTTATATTTAAAGTGACACACAGACTGTACAGATGTTTGCAGAACAGATGTTCAGTTATTGCCGGTTATATTTAAAGTGACACACACATTTTCCAGATGTTTGCAGAACAGTGATATGGGTTCTCCCGGCTTATTTATACTTTTTTGACACAGTTTGAAGATGATTTTAGAACAGTTATATGGCTTCTACCGTTAATTAATACTTTTCAGACCCAGTTTGAAGATGGTCCACATTCACCTCCATTTTTGCTTTTTTTATGTTTTTATTTTTTTTTTAAATATTTAAAGTTATTTCCCTGTCCCCATTTCTTTGTAGGTCACTTCTCCCACCCTTACCCCCATTTCCTTCCTTTTGCAGACCTCTAGTACTTTCCAGGACTATTTTACAGCCATTTTTGTGCCTAAAAGTTCGGGTCCCCATTGATTTCAATGGGGTTCGGGGTCCGGGACAAAGTTCGGGTTCTGTCCGGACCCGAACCCGGACTTTGTTCCCCGAAGTTCGGCCAAACCAGCAGAACCCGGACTTCTAAAAGTTCGCTCAACTCTAATTGTTTCTATATGTAATCAAAAGCGCATTTGATTACTCACTAAGATGAGAGTACTGGGAGCACTTAGGTGTCACAACTAGGGCTGCAAATAACGATTATTTTCATTATTTTTCATTAGCAAAATCTCTAATCCATTCTGAGAATAACAGACAGAAATTTATATAATAATAAATACACCCAGAAGTAGGATATGTGAGTATTTTAGCTAGGAGTCAGACATGAAGCTATAAAGGATGGAAGGGGTATAAATCTTTTATAATAAAGTAGTACTAAAGTTGACTTTTTTTTTTCATGGATATGATCATTTTAAATATAATTGCAAAGAGCATCTCCCATGGGACTTTGTCACCATTGCGACAAAGTCCCATGGGAGATGCTTTTTGCTATTTAATTATTAGGGATAAAGCAGCCACTTGCCCCACAACGCCACTGCCAATCTTTTTTGTTTTATTTTAAATATAATGCACAATGCTGGTAAAAGTTTACTTTAAATGTAATTGCAATGCTTTATATTACCTCCAGTCTATCAGACTTCACCTTCTCTGGGTTCAGATTCTGATCTTCCTGCACACAGTCTTTAAAATATTTTTATTTTTTTCAAACAACAAACATGTTATACTTACCTGCTATGTGTTATGTTTTTGCACAGAGCAGCCCCGATCCTTCTCTTCTGGGGTTCCCCAAAGACGCTTCTGGTCCCTTCTGCCTTCAGAGTGTGCCAATAGCAAGCTGCCAAGTAGAATATAGTGCCCCTATAGTGAGGTAAAAAAAACTTTTGCCTTTAGAACCACTCACTTCCTGCCCAGGACTACATGCCCCATGAGGCATTGCTCCTCACTCATTCACAAATTCTCAGGCACTCACTGACATGTATGGATGGTGCAATGAGCTGTATGTATGCTGCACTCATCATAGGAGGAAGGTAAATGTGAAAGCTAATCCACATCTGGATATGAACTACTATGCACCTTTAACACATGGGCTCTATACCATGGACTGTACCAATGATATGCATTTTTTGTGATTTTATTTCGGATATTTGTTATTTGTCACTTTAAATAAGCAATTTTGATGATATGTATATATTGTTTTATCACTGAGTTTGCAACGTGATCCGTGTTTTTTTTAAATTTATTTACTTACCCATTAAGCGCAATATATTTAGAACACTGTAATGACTTGTACAGTGGTAGCACAGAGGTATAACCCAATTACCATATTAACTATTAAATAATGTCATGTTTGTCCGCACAACCACTTCCCACTTGTTACACTTTAATGCTTCTTATTGCAGAGCATAAGACTTATCCATCATTCAAAATAACAGCTTGGTCTGGTCCATTTATTTTCAAGTGCCAACTCAGCCTATGATTAGTTGTATTGATGTATTTGGTATAACAAATATCGGTGCTCTTTGATGTGTATTTGATAAATGTTACATCAAATTGAATGTCTAAGATTAAAGTCGAACATTTTATGCTTACTGCTACATTTATGTGCATTTACATTCCTGAGAGGGTTTTTGATAAATTGAAGGCATGGCTGGCTTGACAGGATGGGTAAGACGTGAAATCTCAATTGGGAGGTAATTATGTGGAAAGTTAGTGTTTTACTTTGAAAGGCAACATTATGTAAGTGTCTATCATTCATGGATATACAGTAGGTCGTTAAGTAGTGTTAAGTTTTATCAGTATTAGCTCTTAAAGAGAATTTGACAGGGTATCTGTCACTTACCGTAATCAAGGCTCCTAGACAGGACATACTGGCTAAGTGACTGGTACAGTAACCTTGTAATATTCATGTCCTGAAGCTAATTCCTATTAACCTCCCTGGCGGTATGACTGAGTCTGGAATTTATTGCTGAAAGGGGTAATGGTTTTCTGCATGGAGATATGGCGTTATGTACTATAGGCCTGCAATGGTTAGTAATCCCTGGCGGTATGATTATGTCTGATTTTTGGTGCTGAAAGCGGTACAATTATTTTGCATTTATTCAATAATGTAATCAAACCAAAAACGCAGAAATTTGCTCAGTTGCAGAATTGTCGCTGTCGTCACTTTCAGTTTCTGATGATAAATTTCCCCAAAAATCAGTATCACTCAATTCTGCAAATGATTCTTATTTACTATCGGTGTTTTCTAGCTGATCAAAAACCACTTTTGACGCAAAGGGACATTTTTTGGTTGCTATGGACATTCTCATGTTTCCAGGCAGAAAGAATGACATTTATTATATAAAAGTGCATGCAGGGCTCTGGGCAAACCACTAGGGACAAAGGGGATGTGTAATGTTTTCATACAGTAATGTAATCTATAAGATTACAGTGTACTGTATGTACTGTGTGTGTTTCACTTTTTGAATTTCCCGCCGGTCTCCGCCCCCGTGCGACGCGACGCTCGCAGGGAACGGAGCCCGGAGGCACACAGAGGCATCGGAGCTGCGGACACAGCCCGCAGACACGCTGACACCGCGGGAGGACATCGCTGGATCCAGGGGACAAGGTAAGAAACATTGCCTGGATCCAGCGATGCAAGCCCGAGTGTGGCTCGGGGTTACCGCTTTAGGTACTGAAAATCCACCCCGAGCCACACTCGGGAACACCGCTAAGGAGGTTAAGTCAGTGTGTGTATTACATTTGAATATTCTTTCAATTATTTAAGGATGGGGGGGGGGGAGGTGGTTCCTGAAGAGGCTGCCTGTTTCTCACTGAACACAAAAGTTAAAGTTTATCTAAACCCAAAACTTTTTGTTTTAATTTTAGATAGAGTAGAGAATAATTACAACCCTTGTGAAATCTTTGCCATCAGTGTCCTATTTGGAAGATTTCCCTTTACTTCCTGTCGTGTAGTCACAATATGTAGTGAGACTCTCCAGAGTGAGGCAGATGCCCACTTAGTTGCCAGCGAAACAGGTGCCCCCAGTGGAGGATTTCCCTTCTATTCCTGTTCATGTGACAGCTCAAAATTTTGCATTTTCCTCACTTTCAGCCCCAGTGAGCATGGACATCAAAAGAAAGAGAGAGTGAATTTCCCCCAGCTAGGGCACAGACAGGAATACAAATATAAACAAGTGAGAATAAGGTGCAGAATTCAAAGTTGTGGTAAGTCTGTCAGATTATAACAGGGCACAGTAGCTCTACTGAGGCTGCACTCTACACAATAGGACAACAAAAGATTGCAGGTCACTCCCATGTGCTTTGACACTATGAGATCGGCAATACACGGGTCACCCAACAAACAGGACAACCGGAAAAGGGGAAAACGGAGCCTGAATGAAACAACTTAGAAGCGAAAATGACACAAAAGGTTAAACTTCTCATGTAATGCTATTGTTTAGTAACAGATATAGGCGAAAAAATGGGAGGGTTTAGTATCACTTTAAGTACCCATTTCATAAACACATTGGGTCTCCTGTTTTGACACTTCATTCAATTTATCCATTCCCCTTCAATGTCCTTCAATCCTATCTATCCCATAGAAGGTTAACAAGCTGGAAACCTTATTTTATGTTTCAACTAAGTGTCTGGGGACACTATGTTGATCAAAACCCTTTTTATATTGGTGATGTGTTCTCCTATTCTGTTTTTTTGTGTTCTTGTGGTCCTTCCCACGTATTGCATCTGACACGGACATGCTAAAACGCATACCACGAGGGTAGAATCGCAAGTCAGGTCACTCTAATTCACCAGATGGCCAGGGACTGCACAACCATTTGTAATACTCTTAATAAAACAAAAGAGCCTCACATAGCGTAATCCAGTTTAGATGCTTTAATCCACATTCCCCCATAAAAAAACGTACATTGTTCAATAAAATACACACATCGTATCACATATTATACAGTCACCAATCCGAGGAGACAGTGTCACCAGTCTAGCGTATACCTCTGGTCAGACTCGCTCTGCTTCTCCGCTGGTGGAACGCAAGGTGTCAGTACCAGTTGCCGCATGGTTATGTAATTACGTGTTTTGTCATTCTGACTTCTATGGAAGGCGTGACCACACGGCGCGGCACTCTGGCTTAAATTGATTTTTCTTAAGGGTATTACAAATGGTTGTGCAGTCCCTGGCCATCTGGTAGATTAGAGTGACCTGCAATCTAGTGGGTTGATGGGCTGGTACACACAGGTGGTAATTAGTTTCCTTCCACCTGCCTCCCTCCCCATCTTGCCTATTTATAACTGAGAGAGATTTTGTAAAGCTAAGAATTACATTTTTACATTGAATAGTAATGGGGAACTAGATTGAGTTTATCCCCCAAACCACCAGCTTATCTTACACATTCAGTGCAGACCTCTTCATTTTTGCTGACCATTGGAACCACTTTTGAAGGTATAAGGGATACTCAATGGATTGCTTTACCCATTATTACATACCATGGATGGTTGTGTTCTTCTATACTTAGAGTAGATTTGTTAATATATTTTTACCCAGGGTGGGTGGCAGAGTGCGAGATGGGTCCATATAATACATTTTTCTGACATAGATATATATTCAATGCAATACATCATTGGTTATAGATAAGATATTTGTTTAGCCCTTTATATTATATTGTCTCATGGGGAGCAGGGGTGAATTTGGGAAACAATCTGGACTTTTCATTTGGTTGTAGATATGCCTTCCCCTGTAGCACTCGCCTTCCTTCTCTAGTTATATACACATAGAGGATATGGTTTACTCACCATTACATTACATTGCTTTGTTATAGATAATGAATTGCAACATGCACTTTAAGTCAAACTCTGAGGACTTATGGATGAGGCATAGTTGGATTACCACATCGGTGAGGGGAGGTGGCAACAGCTGGCCGCATGAGAGATAAGGTTTTGACTCTGTTTATACCGATGTTACTTATATTGAGGTATGTAGAGAGCTCTGAGTTGGAGCTTTAGATTCTATTTTACAGTACATACATTAAACCTATTAACTGTATAAATTATATTTTAGAGCTTGACTGTCTTATTTTCCTGAAGAAGTGGGCTAAGCCCTACGAAACACAATTGCTTCGGAAATCACAGCGAGCGAGGCATCACCCAATCTTGCAAGGGATGATGATCCAAAAAATTCTACTATTGTGCAGTATACAGTTATTATTTCACATATGTGATTTCATGTTATGTTATGTCTGCATTGTATGTCTCTTTATGGTTTTAACAAAGCTGTTATATAATAAATTATTGACATTTTTTATACAAACTTATTGTCACTCTTAAAGTCCTTTATTAGGTTTTAGTTTTTTTTTTGTGCTATATTTAAGAACCACTGGCATATTTTGTGTATGGACAGGACCCTTGCCTCAGTACTCCCAAACAATCTGAAGTTTATTTATAGAAAGGCCCCCCGAGTGTAGGGAATAAACTTGTTAAAAAGATCTTAGACCCCCCCCGGCTAAACCACAATCCTTTTGGGATAAAGATGGGTTTTTTGCTTGTCAGAAATGCAGAGCATGTAGGAAGGTTACTAGGCCCCTAAGAGGTATTGATCACTTTACATCCACAGCTAATAATAAACAGTTTAAAATCACTTAATTCATTACATGTAATACTACTTATACAGTATACACTTTGCATTGTCCCTGTGGTCTTATGTATATAGAACGCACAAAGAGACAACTTAAAGTTCGGATAGCAGAGCATGTCCAAAATATAAAGATTGGGTATAAGGACCACAGCGTATCACTGCACTTTAAACATTACCAGAACAGGGACTCTTATGGTTTAAAATTCTGAGGAATAGATAGGGTAAACCCATTTTGGCGAGGATCTAATTTAGTGAGGGAGGTATCTAAACATGAAACTAAGTGGATATATTTAACAGATAGACTTACACCTAAGGGGTTAAACATAGAACTGGATATCAACAGCTTTATTAGTGATCTATAAAGGTGAGCTTGGGTTGGTAATAATGATTTTTATTAGACTTATTTATAAGTATAGATTGCAGAGTTTATTATATAGTATTTATTTATATATTGTTTTATTTCTTGAACATCATGAGATCTGTGTATTCATGCAGGTGATTTCAGTATTGATTTCACCATTATGAACTGTAACATGATGAGTAATCATGTCATGTAAACTGGTGCATATATTTTAATTCATTAATTTATTACTCTAACTAAGCAGTATATAAGTGAACTTTTTGGTAAGAATGTATTGGATGTTTTATGTAAACTTTAATTTTAATTAGGTACTGTTCCAAATCAAAATTTTGTTAGATTCACTCTGTGGAGTAATATCCTAGTGGACTAATATATATTATTAATGAATGCAGGAAATAAAAATTGGATGGTGTCACTGGAACGTTCTGATCAAAGGTTCGGGGGTCCAGGAAAATGAATGGGGCATGTCCTGAACACTGTTGCAGAACCAGGATCGCTTGCTGTAGTTAAGCCGTCATGAGGCAGCAAATCTAAAGTTAAGTTGATAGGGCTGTTGCATCAATTTAAGCCAGAGTACCACGCCATGTGGTCACGCCCTCTGTAGAAGTCAGAATGACGAAACGCGTAAGCGTGTGACCATACGGAAACCGGTAGTGATGTCTTGCATTTCACCAGTGGAGAGACAGAGCCAGTCTGACCAGTGGTATACGCTAGACTGGTGACACTGTCTCCTCGGATTGGTGACTGTATAATATGTGATACGATGTGTGTATTTTATTGTACAATGTAAGTGTGTTTTTATGGGGGGATGTGGATTAAAGCAGCTGAACTGGATTACGCTATGTGAGGCTCTTTAGTTTTATTAAGAGTATTACAAATGGTTGTGCAGTCCCTGGCCATCTGGTGAATTAGAGTGACCTGACTTGCGATTCTACCCTCGTGGTATGCGTTTTAGCATGTCCGTGTCAGATGCAATACGTGGGAAGGACCACAAGAACACAAAAAAACAGAATAGGAGAACACATCACCAATATAAAAAGGGTTTTGATCAACATGGTGTCTCCAGACACTTAGTTGAAACATAAAATAAGGATCCCAGTTTGTTCACCTTCTATGGGATAGATAGGATTGAAGGACATCGAAGGGGAATGGATAAATTGAATGAAGTGTCAAAAAAGGAGACCCAATGTGTTTATGAAATGGGTACTTAAAGTGATACTAAACCCTCACATTTTTTCGCCTATATCTGTTACTAAATAATAGCATTCCATGAGAAGTTTAACCTTTTGTGTCATTTTCGCTTCTAAGTTGTTTTATTCAGGCTCCGTTTTTCCCTTTTCCAGTTGTCCTGTTTGTTGGGTGACCCATGTATTGCCGATCTCATAGTGTCAAAGCACATGGGAGGCAGAGCTACAGCATCCTCTGTGCCCGGGGACACAGAGCGTGCGGGCGCAGACAGCGTTCCTACGCAGGGCTGTAGTCACATAGGTGTGAGTGCGCATGCATGGGTGACACTATGAGACAGGACATCCGGAAATGGCAAAAACGGAGCCTGAATAAAACAGCTTAGTAGTGAAAATGACACAAAAGGATAGACTTCTCATGTAATGCTATTATTTAGTAACAGATATAGGCGAAAAAACATGAGGGTTTAGTATCACTTTAACATCCTTATTGTTTAAATATATTGTATTCCCCTGCATTGAATTGAATTGTATTGTAATTGCACTGTCTGCTCTAATGTTGTAAAGTGCTGAGCAAACTGTCGGCGCTATATAAATCCTGTATAATAATAATAATAATAATAAATATAGACATAGATTTAAACTGTTTTCTGACCAATTTTTATAATTTAGTTTGTAACACAGAGGGCTTTAAAAACATAGACAGAGGTATAATTAATATCAAAATGTGACATGTTTATGCTTATACAATAGGCTGGTGCAAAGTTTTTACTAAGTGAAAATAAAAAAGATAATAAAAAATATTTTTTACATTTTTATTTTTTAGGTTGGTCTGGAGTAGTTCTTTACAATATACATGCACGCCCCCTTTAAAAGATTGTGGGAGATTCATGTGAACTTGACCTTGTTAGATATATAAAATAGATGTTTGAGGATATTATGACAGGTGTCTATGTGTTTTTTTATACTTTTTTTTATATACAGGGTGGGCCATTTATATGGATACACCTTAATAAAATGGGAATGGTTGGTGATATTAACTTCCTGTTTGTGGTACATTAGTATATGTGAGGGGGGAAACTTTTCAAGATGGGTGGTGACCATGGCGGCCATTTTGAAGTCGGCCATTTTGAATCCAACTTTTGTTTTTTCAATAGGAAGAGGGTCATGTGACATATCAAACGTATTGGGAATTTCACAAGAAAAACAATGGTGTGCTTGGTTTTAACGTAACTTTATTCTTTCATGAGTTATTTACAAGTTTCTGACCACTTATAAAATGTGTTCAATGTGCTGCCCATTGTGTTGGATTGTCAATGCAACCCTCTTCTCCCACTCTTCACACACTGATAGCAACACCGCAGGAGAAATGCTAGCACAGGCTTCCAGTATCTGTAGTTTCAGGTGCTGCACATCTCGTATCTTCACAGAATAGACAATTGCCTTCAGATGACCCCAAAACAGAGACCCAAAACAAAACAATGGTTCATTAGAGAAGTGATGAAATCCAAGGGCAACTTACTGCAGACAGTTCTCATCCACCTCTTGAAAACAGACATCTAGCCAAGGGGAAATACTGAACAAATCTTCATGGTGCCAACGTGCTTGGGAAACGCTGTGAAAAATCCCACCACCACGCTATGGTTGCGCTTACCCCAAGGAGTTGGTCTCTCCTTACAGGAGCCGTGTCTCCCCTTCCATTATATTTAAAGCGGTGGTCACAGATGGATGCCAAACCCCGGGAAGAAGTCTGATAGCGACGAAACCGGTCAGGTTATGGCTCCATTCTGACACACCGTGATTCTTATTGGAGATACCATTCCCTGTGATACACCTGTTTTTATTCGCCCAACTGTAAGTGCAATACTTTATTAAACATTCATCATTTTTTACTGTATTACGCTATTATAGCCTTTCTTTTTATGTAATATTCTGCATTCCGGTATGGAGACAAGATTTCTCATGACCGAGATACAACAGTAGGGGTCTGGATACTCCCTGTCGGCACACTCCTATGTGAATATACAACAAAGGCTTCCTTTGGTGTCCTGTAACGAGAGACCAACTCCTTGGGGTAAGCGCAACCATAGCGTGGTGGTGGGATTTTTCACAGCGTTTCCCAAGCACGTTGGCACCATGAAGATTTGTTCAGTATTTCAGTATTTG
This sequence comes from Glandirana rugosa, assembly GCA_018402905.1. NCBI lineage: Eukaryota > Metazoa > Chordata > Amphibia > Anura > Ranidae > Glandirana > Glandirana rugosa. The sequence goes on along the minus strand of BLSH010377541.1, from coordinate 884,299 downwards.
CCCTTGGCTAGATGTCTGTTTTCAAGAGGTGGATGAGAACTGTCTGCAATAAGTTGCCCTTGGATTTCATCACTTCTCTAATGAACTATTGTTTTGTTTTGGGTCTCTGCAAGGACCTATTTCACTTCACACATACCATTCTGTATGATCACTAGCGCAGCACTTCCTTTGTTTATCTGTCTGCTACTGACTTATACGCAAGCTGCTTTTCACTTATGGACACTGATTTAACAGTGGTGGTTTTATTGTATTTGTTGATCGTTAATATGTTTATTTATTTAAAGGGACACTGTTGGATTACCTTTATTGGTCATTGTACATCGTTATTCTTTACTGAGTTATTATTCACAATAGAGGATTGAGAATTGTTTCACTTCTATGATCTAGTAGGGGGAGCGCTGTATCATCACTATTATAATTTTTATAAGTACTCAGATATTGGACCATAAGGAAGAGACAGAATAACAGAAACAGGCTGTATAAAACAGAATAACTTTTTTTCTGGTAGGACAATTGTGTTTTAGCTCAAAGCTTTGGATAGACTTTAAAGCTTATACAGTGGAACCTCGAATTGCGAGTAACATGGTTAACGAGCGTTTCGCAATACGAGCAGTTTTTTTTTAAATTCTGACTCTGTTTGCGAGTGGTGTCTTGCTTAACGAGCAGAATTTAGCCTTTTTGCATGCAATACCGCATGTTGCCAGAGAATTTGTGGCGCTGGTGGGCCTCGGAGGTGGCCGGAAATACTCGAAATTCCTTGGAAATACCTAGAGTGTAAACACTTTCCAAGCATTTCCGAGTGATTCCGACATCTTACGAGCTCACCAGTGCCACCACGTTTCTGGCCACATGCGGTATTGCATGCACCAGATGCCCCCGGACATGTGGCCACATCCAGTACTGCATAGAAAAGTGGTGACTGTGGAACAAATTAACTGAGTTTACATTGTTTCCTATGAGGAAACATGCTTTCATATACGAGTGCTTTGGATTACAAGCATTCTCCTGGAATGGATTATGCTCGTAATCCAGGGTTCCACTGTACAGGCGACCACCACAAAGTTGAGGTTTAGAGTTCGCGGCCTCAGTCGCTCGCGGATTTTTCCTCCCCAACAGATGCAGCCCAGCATTTCCGGATCATAACAGTTTACAGCATGTAGCTATCTCAAGTATTTCGCTGAGTGTTCTCTTGTTCTTCGTTTTGTTCTTCTTAAAGCCCTAACATGTTGCCCAAATGCCCTGCACCTCCTAAGGCTTCTGGCAATGAACCTAAGCTCCAGAAGTTTAAAAATAGGCATTTTTTTGACCACATCCAAAATTGCATTTTTTCACAATTCTCGGGTGCTCTACGAACGTAACCCAGGCAAATATAGGGGGTCAACTGTACAAGATTTTAGTGATTGGGTTTAGATATACTTTAAATATTTTCTAGTCTTCCTAAAGCCAATGAAACAGAACATTTATGTGCCATAAAATGTGACTTAAATGAGTATACTTGAACAGAGTGCTGTCTACTTTACATCATCCAGTTCAGTAAGGATCTTTTGATCAGTTTGCCAGCAAATCTTTCAGATGTCAGATGAATCCTTTCTGAGAAATCATGATGACTTCAGTTTTCTTTTAGCAGCTCAGATGTGACGATAACAAAAACAGCAACATAATCAGTATAACTCATTTGTGGCGATATGTAAAATAATGTGCCCAAATATAATAGCTGAATTTAAAGATCTGTATTAAGCTACATTTTCATTTGTATGGGTTATTTTTAGGAATGAGGTAATCTGCTCAGGTTTGATTCATCGTCGCTGTTGTGAAACGTCCTCATAATTCAGAATATCAAAACTTTTCCTTGAACCCAATTGAAGTCTAGGGGGGCAAACCTTGATATTCAACTTGTTCTTTTTGTGGAGCTAATAAACAAAGAGAATCAAAAATAGAGAATTATATAAGCTAGGCACTGCCATTGGAGGCATACACCAAAGCCATGACTAAAAATATATAACATCCAACAGGACAATAAATATGCACAAATCCTTTAACCACTTCCAGACCACCCGCTGCATATTGCGGCAAGGTGGTCGGATATCGCAAACCACTGTCATTGTATGTCGGTCTGTGCATCTGGTTATAGTGGGCGCGCCGCAGGTCGGGCGACCCGGGATCTCCGGGTGCAGAGGCAGAAATATAATGTAAATAAGGTGGATCCCCATTCTAACAGATGACATGAGAGAGATCTACTGTTCCCAGTGATTGGGAACAGTGATCTCTGTCATGTCCCAGTAAGCCCATCCCCCTACAGTTAGAACACACCCAGGGAACACAGTTAACCCCTTGATCGTCCCTTAGTGTTAACCCCTTCCCTGCCAGCGTCATTTATACATTGATCAGTGCATTTTTATAGCACTGATCAATGTAATAATGTCTCTGGTCCCCAAAAAGTGTAATTTGGGGTCAGATTTGTCTGCCGCAATGTCGCAGTCGTGCTAAAAATCACAGATCACCGCCAGTACCAGTAAAAACAATAAAAAATAAATAAAAGTTCCTAAATCTAACCCATAGTTTGTAGAAGTGATAACTTTTGTGCAAACCAATCAATATAGGCCTATTGTGATTTTTTTTTTCACCAAAAATATTTAGATGAATACATATCAACCTAAACTGATGAATAATGTGATGTGATTTTTTTATATATTTTTTGGGATATGTATTATAGCAGAAAGTAAAAAAAAAAATTTTTTTTTTCAAAATTGTCGCTCTTTTATTGTTTATAGCGCAAAAAATAAAAACCGCAGAGGTGGTCAAATACCACCCAAAGAAATCTCTAATTGTGGGAAAAATTATGTTATACCCAATTATGTTTGGGTACAATATCGCATGGCCGCGCAATTCTCAGTTAAAGCAATGCAGTGCCATATTGCAAAAAATGGCCTGGTCATTAAGGGGGGAGATCCTTCCGGTCCTTAAGTGGTTAAACTACAGGTTTGGGGTATGCATTGAAGCTGTATGTTGTGTTATGGAACAGCATGATTTTTACAAATGTAGCGCACCCCCTTAAGATGAACTGGCATCGCCTACCCTGCAGACCCAGGCACACCAAATTTTCTCAGGCACTCCAGAGTCAGAGAACAGTCAGTGAATTTGTTTTCTTTTGTTATTTATTGAGGGGTAACAACTTGGATAGGGATGGAAGATTATGGGATGCCCACTTGACTTCAACAACAAACTTCATTGACACTTTTCCTATATACAGTCTCTATATAGAGCTCCTCTTCTTCCTTCAGCACTCACTTTCTTGCAGAACCCAGCTGGATCACTGTGAAGATCTGACAGTCACTCAGTAAGATTAGAAGCAATGGCCCATTACAGGCAGGAACCCGATGCCCCTTGGTTGTGTAGCAAAAATGACAGTGTCCAGCTGGTACTCCTGTGGCTACTGATCCCAGCACCACCTCTTCAGGCACAGCCAACCCACCTGGCTGCAGCTGACCCCTTTCACTAGCCCTCCAGGCTAACTTCTCCACCACAGTCCTCCTGAAAGACTCTTCATCAGCCCACCTGGCTGACTCTCAGGAGATCTCCCAGTAGTAATGACTTGCTCCCACTGTCCTCTCTCTTGCTCCTGTGCCTCCAGGAAGGAATTCCTCCATGTGTTTTGGCAGGATCCTTCCAGCACCCAAGCCCAGGCCCAAGGTAACCCCTCCCCAGACTAGGGGGCACCCCTGAGGTCCACCGACAGCCTCCTCCACCATCTTCCACCCAACTCCCCGTTATGACTAATGCCTATTTATGAGGTGGCCTGCCCCCTGTCAGCCCTTTACTGGGGATTGGCTGAGGCCCTCATAAATATTCCAAGCAGCTCCTTCTATCCTTCACCCACTATGTCTAGAACATTCTCCAATGTCTCAGAAAACAGGGGGAGGCACCAAAGAAGCTGCTAGGATGTGTCTCCAGCCCTGAGTGACTGAAATCTTATCCAGATTCATAGCTCAGACGTAGCCCTGAGCCACTAAATGTACCTACTACTTTAACATCTAGCACACAGGTTAGAGGGTGCTATACAAACAACCTCGTAGATAGCATATGCTAGTAGCGCACATTTGGCTGCAGAATTGATTTTGTATTTTAGAAGTAACTTACATACAACAGAATCCTGATATAATTCATTAAATTTATAAAAAATGAACTTTTGTTCTAGGTAATCTAATCAGTGACACGTGGGAAAATAAGGACAACTTAAACTCCAACTGCTCCTTCATCCATGTATACTGTAGCTCTTATTTTTATTGATATTTATTGAATTTTCTTATTTAATTGAAGAACAAAACCTTCATTAATAAAAGTCTTTAATACTGTATAAGGGACAGACAAAATGCATTTAGTCTGACAGATCTCAAGTTTAGAGACATGTGGCAGGAGTTCTCCTACTATATATATAGTATCTCACAAAAGTGAGTACACCCCCCATTTTTTATTCTATCTTTCCAAGTGACAACACTGAAGAAATGACACTTTGCTACAATGTAAAGTAGTGAGTGTACAGCTTGTATTACAGTGTAAATTTGCTGTCCCCTCAAAATAACTCAACACACAGCCATTAATGTCTAAACCGCTGGCAACAAAAGTGAGTACACCCCTAAATGAAAATGTCCAAATTGGGACCAAAGTGTCAATATTTTGTGTGGCCACCATTATTTTCCAGCACTGCCTAAACCTTCTTAGGCATGGAGTTCACCAGAGCTTCACAGGTTGCCACTGGAGTCCTCTTCCACACCTCCATGATGATATCATGGAGCTGGAGGATGTTAGAGACCTTGCGCTCCTCCCCCTTCCGTTTGAGGAAGCCCCACAGATGTTCAATAGGCTTTAGGTCTGGAGACATGCTTGGCCAGTCCATCACCTTTACCCTCAGCTTCGTTGGAATATTGCCATGCGGCCCAGTCTCCGAAGGGAGGGGATCATGTTCTGCTTCAGTATGTCACAGCACATGTTGGCGTTCATGGTTCCCCCAATGAACTGTAGCTCCCCAGTGCCGGCAGCACTCAGGCAGCCTCAGACCATGACACTCCCACCACCATGCTTGACTGTAGGCAAGACACACCTGTCTTTGTCTTTGTACTCCTCACCTGGTTGCCGGCACACACGCTTGACACCATCTGAACCAAATAAGTTTATCTTGGTCTCATCAGACCACAGGACATGGTTCCAGTAATCCATGTCCTTAGTCTGCTTGTCTTCAGCAAACTGTTTGCAGGATTTCTTGTGCATCTTCTTTAGAAGAGGCTTCCTTCTGGAACGACAGCCATGCAGACCAATTTGATGCAGTGTGCGGAAAATGGTCTGAGCACTGATAGGCTGACCCCCCACCCCTTCAACCTCTGTAGCAATGCTGGCAGTACGCATACATCTATTTCCCAAAGACAACCTCTGGATATGGTGCTGAGCATGTGCACTCAACTTCTTTGGTCGACCATGGCGAGGTCTGTTCTGAGTGGAACCTGTTAAACCGCTGTATGGTCTTGGCCACCGTGCTGCAGCTCAGTTTAAGGGTCTTGGCAATCTTCTTATAGCCTAGGCCATCCTTATATAGAGCAACAATTCTTTTTTTCACATCCTCAGAGAGCTCTTTGCCATAAGGATGCCATGTTGAACTTCCAGTGACCAGTATGAGAGAGTGAGAGCGATAACACCAATTTAACACACCCGCTCCCCATTTACACCTGAGACCTTGTAATACTAACGAGTATGACACCGGGGAGGGAAAATGGCTAATTGGGCCCAATTTGGACATTTTCACTTAGGGGTGTACTCACTTTTGTTGCCAGCGGTTTAGACATTAATGGCTGTGTTATAATGACACTGTTATACAAGCTGTACACTCACTACTTTACATTGTAGCAACGTGCCATTACTTCTGTGTTGTCACATGAAAAGATAGAATAAAATATATACAAAAATATGAGGGGTGTACTCACTTTTGTGAGATACTGTATATATATATATATATATATATATGTATATAGATAAATATAAAATTATAGTGTTGTGGCAGAGACATAGCTACAGAAATCCCCTTTGCTGCAAAACAATCCATAAATTACTTATGTAACTATAAGTCCCACGTTGTAGTGTATTCCATCACCCAATCCATAGTTCAATCCTAATAAACCAAATAAAAAAGCAGTGCTTCACTCTCCAATTAGTATAACTCTTACTTCACACTGGGTCTCCTCCACCCAGTGATCCAGAAACTCACCAGACTGTAAGACTCTTAATTTTAAATGAGTCATTTGTGCTCTCTTATATAAATTCCCAGGAACATGATCCTTAATGATAAGGTTTCCATATACAGTGGGTACGTAAAGTATTCAGACACCCTTAAATGTTTCACTCTTTGTTATATTGCAGCCATTTGCTAAAATCATTTAAGTTTATTTATTTCCCTTATTAATGTACACACAGCACCCCATATTGACAGAAAAACACAGAATTGTTGACATTTTTGCAGATTTATTAAAAAAGAAAAACTGAAATATCACATGGTCCTAAGTATTCAGACCCTTTACTGTGACACTCATATATTTAACTCAGGTGCTGCCCATTTCTTCTGATCATCCTTGAGATGGTTCTACACCTTCATTTGAGTCCAGCTGTGTTTGATTATACTGATTGAACTTGATTAGGAAAGCCACACACCTGTCTATATAAGACCTTACAGCTCACAGTGCATGTCAGAGCAAATGAGAATCATGAGGTCAAAGGAACTGCCTGAAGAGCTCAGAGACAGAATTGTGGCAAGGCACAGATCTGGCCAAGGTTACAAAAAAATTTCTGCTGCACTTACGGTTCCTAAGAGCACAGTGGCCTCCATAATCCTTCAATGGAAGAAGTTTGGGATGACCAAACCCTTCCTAGAGCTGGCCGTCCGGCCAAACTGAGCTATCGGGGGAGAAGAGCCTTGGTGAGAGAGGTAAAGAAGAACCCTCAGATCCCTGTGGCTGAGCTCCAGAGATGCAGTCGGGAGATGGGAGAAAGTTGTAGAAAGTCAACCATCACTGCAGCTCTCCACCAGTCGGGGCTTTATGGCAGAGTGGCCCGACGGAAGCCTCTCCTCAGTGCAAGACACATGAAAGCCCGCATGGAGTTTACTAAAAAACACCCGAAGGACTCCAAGATGGTGAGAAATAAGATTCTCTGGTCTGATGAGACCAAGATAGAACTTTTTGGCCTTAATTCTAAGCGGTATGTGTGAAGAAAACCAGGCACTGCTCATCACCTGTCCAATGCAGTCCCAACAGTGAAGCATGGTGGTGGCAGCATCATGCTGTGGGGGTGTTTTTCAGCTGCAGGGACAGGACGACTGGTTGTAATCGAGGGAAAGATGAATGTGACCAAGTACAGGGATATCCTGGACGAAAATCTTCTCCAGAGTGCTCAGGACCTCAGACTGGGCCGAAGGTTTACCTTCCAACAAGACAATGACCCTAAGCACACAGCTAAAATAATGAAGGAGTGGCTTCACAACAACTCCATGACTGTTCTTGAATGGCCCAGCCAGAGCCCTCACTTAAACCCAATTGAGCTCTCTCTCTGGAGAGACCTAAAAATGGCTGTCCACTAATGTTTACCATCCAACCTGACAGGACTGGAGAGGATCTGCAAGGAGGAATGGCAGAGGATCCCCAAATCCAGGTGTGAAAACTGTGTTGCATCTTTCCCAAAAAGACTCATGGCTGTATTAGATCAAAAGGGTGCTTCTACTAAATACTGAGCAAAGGGTCTGAATACTTAGGACCATGCGATATTTCAGTTTTTCTTTTTTAATAAATCTGCAAAAATGTCAACAATTCTGTGTTTTTCTGTCAATATGGGGTGCTGTGTGTGCATTAATGAGGGGAAAAAAATTAGCTTAAATGATTTTAGCAAATGGCTGCAATATAACAAAGAGTGAAAAATTTAAGGGGTCTGAATACTTTCCGTACCCACTGTATATAAAACCAGAAGAAGACAAAATATCCATAGTGTAAAATCTTTTATTGTAAAATCCATACATCAAAAACAGTATAAAGCTCACATTAGTTGGTGCTCTGTTAGTGATTGCCAGCTCCACCAGCTTTCCCCACTTGATGCGAGCGAACGTTCTCTGCAGGATGACGTCAGATGCCCAGACCCGCCCTACGTGTTTCATCGCTCTAACGTTATCAGGAGTGGTGTCAAGACTGAAAAGTCTCTCACTTGTGAATATAAATTTTAAGCCAAGCTCTGCTAACAGGTTTTTTTGTACAACAAGGATACACTGGAGGACAAGTGAGTCTTAAGTACAACATACTTTGTCAATAGAACTTCCCCTTAATAATGCCTAACTTCAGCCAATATGTTCTTTTAGGCTGGGTTCACACTATTGCGCATTGGATGCAGCTTTCTCCGTATCCAATTCGCATGTCAGGAGATTGCCACCGTCTCTCAATGGAGCCGGTTCACACATCTCTGGAGCGGCTCCGGAGCGAATTGCACAGGGGTCCTCCCCTGCTATTGAGCCGCTCCATACGGGAGTGTTAACCTAACCTGAAGCTTTGGATAGAGTAGTTCAAAATTATGTTAGTTGTTAATTTCCATCTGTGACTCCACTTTGAAACTTTTCCTTCAATTATTGTTCCTGTGACACCCTTATAAGAAATTTCCATCATCACCAAGAAAGTTAGTGACAGACAGCAATTAAAAACAAGGGGTGCACCGAATGGAAATTGTGGTGCCAAAACTGAAAATGCAGGATGCACTTTGCCGAAAACGAAAATTACAGTTTTAAAAAAATATTTATATTTTTATATATAATTGTATTATATTCGACTTTTTAATTAATATCATCAATTTAAATTTATATGAATTTATTGTTGGCCATTATTGGCAGCTTTAGTGCAAAAAAAGTTCAAGAAAAATGCAGTCTGCAGTGTCTAACCATCTCTTGTATCATGTCCTGAGTCTCTAACCATCTCTTGTATCATGTCTGCACTGTCTCACCATCTCTTGTGTCATGCTCTCAGTCTCTAACCATCTCTTGTGTCATGTTCTCAGTCTCTCACCATCTCTTGTGTCATATCCGGAGTCTCTAACCATCTCTTGTATCATGTATTCAGTATCTAACCATCTCCTGTATCATGTCCTCAGTCTCTAACCATCTCTTGTATCATGTCTTCAGTTTCTAACCATCTCTTGTATCATGTTCTCAGTCTCTAACCATCTCTTGTGTCATGTCCGGAGTCTCTAACCATCTCTTGTATCATGTATTCAGTATCTAACCATCTCCTGTATCATGTCCTCAGTCTCTAACCATCTCTTGTATCATGTCCGGAGTCTGTAACCATCTCTTGTATCATGTATTCAGTATCTAACCATCTTCTGTATCATGTCCTCAGTCTCTAACCATCTCTTGTATCATGTCTTCAGTTTCTAACCAACTCTTGTATCATGTCCTCCGTCTCTAACCATCTCTTGTATCATGTCTTCAGTTTCTAACCATCTCTTGTATCATGTTCTCAGTCTCTAACCATCTCTTGTATCATGTCCTCAGTCTCTAACCATATCTTGTATCATATCCTCAGTCTCTAACCAGCTATTATATCATGCCTGCAATATTTTACTTAAACTTAAACACACTGCTAATAATATTAGCAAAATTTCCATTCGGTGCACCTCTAGCAGACATGATACAGGAGATGGTCAGAGACTGCAGACATAGTACAGTAGATGGTCAGAGACTGCAGACATAATACAAGCCTGCCTGTGCCCATCAGATGCATTCTGCCTGTGCCCATCAGGTGCAACCTGCCTGTGTCCATGAGATGCAGCCTGCCTGTGCCCGTCAGATGCAGCCTCACCAGTGCCTGTCAGATGCAGCCTGCCTGTGCTCGTCAGAAGCAGCCTTACTAATGCCCATCAGATGCAGCCTGCCTGTGCCCATCAGATGCAGCCTGTCTGTGCCCATCAGATGCAGCCTGTCTGTACCCATCAGATGCAGTCTGCCTGTGCCCATCAGATGCAGCCTGTCTGTGGCCATCAGATGCAGCCTGTCTGTGCCCATCAGATGCAGCCTCACCAGTGCCAGTCAGATGCAGCCTGCCTGTGCCCGGATCAGAGCGGCGATGTCCATGTGTCACGGAGCTGGATTTGTATTGCCCGGTGCCGCAGTAACAATGTCCCGCCTCCTGTGATCATGTCACATAGATTCAATGTCCTGCCATTGGATCAGTGTGCCGTCTATCACAGGAGGTGGGACATTGTCACTGCGGCCCATGCAATTCAGCTCTGTGACACACGGAGATCGCCGCTCTGTGAGAGGGAGGAGGAGGGAGGGGAGGACTGGGGCGAGCCAGGATGACACCCCCACAATGGGCGGCACCTGGAGCAGACCACGCCCATTTTTCATCCCTCCATTATCGGCATTTTATTTTGGCCGCATGCTAAAAACACAGTTTTCAGCAGATAATTTTCAGTGCACCACTATTAAAAACTGCCCAATGTTCTAATCCTTCCTTACATAGATGGCAATAAAACCTGTCTTTATCATTCTCCACTCTATCCAGACAACAAAAAAGTTTTTACTGGAGTTAAATTTTTGATTATCATTTTCACGATGGAGATTGTACAGGACAACATAGCCAGCAATGGTCAATCCAAACAGGGTAGAGAGGGAAGCGACCCGGCGCAGCCTCTCAGTGGACCACTGAGAGTCTTAGCCAGCCACTACCAGCCCCTCCACAGCCCATCGCTCCAGTGAGTGCTCAGGGAGCTATGAGAACCGAGCGATCCGAAGTGCTTTATCCCTAGTTTCTCAGTGATAGAGCCAGTGGGGGACAGATGCAGCATTGGACCGATGCTGCATCCAGCTAGGTAAGTATGATTCTACAGAAAAGTCAATCCCCATACTTCTCTTTTAAGGACAAGGAGACTCTTGCTTTTCTAGACTTAGAATTATGTCATGATGCTAGGACCATTTTCACAAAAAATTATGCCAAACCCACCGTAGGCAACTCATTCCTTCATTACAAGAGTTGCCATCACCCACGATGGATTAACATTAACCCAAAAAGTAAATTATGTTGTCCCAGGCACAACTGTTCCAGGAATTTTTATTATATTGCACAAAGTATTCACCTTAAACAGAAGTTTCTTGATAAGGGTTATCCTAGTTCACTTATTGATCAAGCGTACCCATTTTATTTATCCCAGGAACCACCAAAGGATTACAAAACAATGGTTCACCTTTCAATGTCATAGCCAGTATTGTAAGATGGAAAAAATTCTGAAAAAATGTTGGTCGATTTTGCAAGATCCTCATCTAACTACCCCCATCACAGTTATGCCCTTGGTGACATATAGAAAGGCACCCATTGCGAAAAGTAAGATTGCGCCCAGCAAAATGAAATCTACAACTCCTAACCAATCTACCTTAACATTTTTCCCTTTAAAAGGGATGTACTAATGTTAAACACGTTTAACTTGTAAACATGTACATCATGGGCAAAAAGTTTTTACTGTAAAAAGGAAACCTTATAAAATTAATGATTTCTATAACTGCTCTTCAAATTTTATGGTGCTTGGTACTGTTTAGCCTGCCCATGTAGATTACACTACGTGGGCAGGACCATCAGGACCCTCAGAAAAAGATTTCGCGAACATTGCCGCTTTGTAGAGAATGGAGTGTATAAGCATAGTTGCCTAGGCACTTCCTGCTATATCACAATACGTCATCAAAAGGCCTGGAGGTATGTGTCATAGAGGCCATGCCCAAAGGCCTTTCTTCAGCTGAATGATTCAAGAGGCTCTGTTAACAGGAGACTTTTTGGATCTACACACTAGATACCTTGGCACATGATGGTTTAAATGAAGAAATAGAGGTCAGCATCATATTATGAATATCCGCTTGTCTCCTCTTGAACAGATATTTTGTCATACCCAGCCTTAGAGTACTAGTTTCTATATGGGCATATTAATAATGGGATCTGACAATCCTCATGTTTTCTATTTAATCTCTTTAAAACCAAAAACCACAAAAACTTTTTTTTTTTCCTAAGATAATAGTATACAGTTTTTTTTTTTCTCTTAACCCCTTGCCAATTGCCCACAGTACATTTACATGTACGTCATCCAGCCTGTCCTTGGCATGCAGCACATTGCTTCTGTGGTCTATTGGACACAGTGGATTGTGGATCCCGGTATCACATGATTACAATATCAACAAAGCTGTTATTAATTCATTTAATTGATAACAGCTGTGTTTCCTGTAGAGTGATCTGTGATTGGCCCACAGCTATCACATGTTACCTGGGCCAATCACATCACCCTGTACCATGTGATTAACTGTAGCCAATCACAGATCACTAGTAATCACAATCACAGCAGTCATTACTGTAACCCATTCATGACAGTTGAAAACATCGATGTTACAATGATCATCATTGTTACAGCAAAATGCAAACAAAATCCCTGATCAAAATTAGATACACTTTTTTTGTTACATACTGTCACCAGTCAGTATCCCTGATCACCGCCACACCAGCCATAAGATGATGCTGTCCAGAGGTAACAGGTAGCTCAGAACGAGTCACTCAGGAACACGGTAATGCTGTAGAATGGACAGCACTTGGTGACAGGAGCAGGAAGTTCAAATAGAGCTGCCCGGCGCCGCCTCCTCCGGGAGCGTGAATAAACAACAATAAAGTGCAAACAAGTCCTCAGCAAAATATTCTCCTAACAATGCCTCTTGCTAAAAACTTTTTTGGATACTTGCTAAATGTGATAATTTGGGAGGAATTTGTGCTGTTCTGGCATTTTAAGGGCCTCAAGAAATGAGAAAGGTTGTCAGTACATCAGGATTGATCAATTTTCAAATATATATACCATAGGTTGTAGACGCTATAACCTTAAAATAAAGCAATTAAAACAATTAATATACACTTATTGGGATTTTTTTTTTACCAAAGACATGTAACAGAATACAATTTGGTCTAAACTTATGAAGAAATTTGAATTCATTGAATATGTTTTATAAGACAAAGTAGAAAATATTGTTTGTTTTTTTTCAACATTTTTGGTCTTTGTTCATTTATAGTGCAAAAAACAAACCCAGTGGTGATCAAATACCACCTCAAGAAAGCTCTATGTGTGAAAAAAATTATAAAAATGTAATTTGGGTACAGTGTTGCATAATGACTCAATTGCTAGTTAATGGAGCACAGTGCTGAATAGTAAAAAATGGCCTGGTCATGAAGGGTATAAAACCTAAGGTGGTTAATCTATACTCGAAGTAAAACTACAGGCAAAACGTTTTATTTCATTTTGGATAGAGTAAGAAAGGGTCATAACCGCTGTCAGATTTTTTTTCACCATCCGTGTCCCATTGCGGAGACTTCCTGTCACTTCACTTTCATTTTTTTAAGGGTTTAAAACGTCCCTAAAGGGGAATGAAGGACAAACCAATACCCTGTCCTTCACTGTCCTTCAGAGGCGTTACCCTGTGCCTACCACTTTTTTTTAGACTGTCGCCAATACTGGGAAAGAATGAGATAGGTTTTACTTTATTTTGCAAAACGGACATCAAAATGAAGCTCATATCTAATTGGTGGAATCCAAAATATGGGAAGTACTGGTCCGGTAAAAAATGATAAGTCGTGACACGAGGTAATTGATCGTTAACTCAGTAATACGTTGTGACATGGGTTTAATGTAAAAATATTAAAAAAAGTGTGTATCTCGAAAGAACTCCACCATAAACTAGTGGTGACCCAAACAAAAAACGTGATATTTACTTGTTT
>BLSH010377541.1:806050-825563 GCA_018402905.1 Glandirana rugosa | reverse complement strand
ATGCCTTTTTGATTTTAACAGTTTGTAAGTGTACATCTGAAAGGGGGGGGATTGTTTTATGTATGTTGTGCCCAATAAAAGCCTTTTGGATCATGCACTATGTGAGCACATCTATTTAAGGTCGGTTCCTGAACAATCAGATCTGTGACCACTCATACACCAGAGATTGGATGAGCGATATCTGGATGTGAAGTATATGAGGATATTATTGAGATCATAAGGCGGATTGTTTGCTTACCTTCGGTGAGTTTATCCACTTAGGGGGGTTTGTCCTCCCGAATTTTTTCACGTGGTGTGGTGGCGGCTATTATTGGAGCAAGATCCTGACCCCATATATTGATCACCAAGAAGTTATATTGGACTTTTCTTTTAAAAGATTCATTGGCTCTGCTTGCACCTGGTTGTGTGTATTTGTTTATATATTCACTTAGGTGCTATTGAATATGGACTATAACTTTTAAAGCAGCAGCTAGTTTATATTAAGAATACTGCTTTATGGTGTTTTTTGGTATGTGCTGACTATCAATACCTTTACATCTAGAGTGCTGATACTGGCAGTTTACTCTATTCAGATTCAATTGCTTGGTTTGCATTAGTATGTCATTTTTCTCCTTCACTGATAAGCTGCTGTGATGGGGCGACACTTATGGTCACTGAGGCTGCATTGAGGCGGCACTGATTCGGTGGCACTGATGAGGAGGCGCTATTATAACGCACTGATGGACACTGATAGGTGGCACTGATATGCAGCACTAATGAGCACTGATAGGTGGCACTGTTAGAAACTGATAGGCAGCACTTATGGGCAATGATAGGTGGCACGGGGGGGGCACTGATGGGCATCACTGATGGGCACTGATGGACGGCACTGATGAACACCGATTGGGGTCACTGATAGGCACTCATTTGTGTCACTGATGAGCACTGATTGGTGTTACTGATGGGCACTGCTGGGGCAGCACTGATGATCAGTGCCCTGATTATCTGTACAGTCTTCCCTGCATGGTGATGCCGTTGATTGGCTCTCCTCCCACTCTGTCAGTGTAAGGCAAGGAGAGCCGATAAATGGCACTTCCATATTTACATGTGATCGGCTGTGATTGGACACAGCTGATCACATGTGTAAATAGTCACGTCATTAACTCTTTACAGAGATCAGGGTTGATCATACGATGGTACCCCAGAATGAGAGGAGATCCTGCCCGCCATCATTTTACTATACGGCGGGTGGGAGGTAGTTAAACGCCTACATGTGCATGGGCACCTTAGCTAGGCATAAAAAAAAAAACAGCAGACGTCTCTGAAAGTGTGCCTAAGGCCCTACTCTCATTTTTTGGGTGGGTGACGCTGTCAACCATATTGATAAGCTAACATACAAAGCCCAGCCTAACTGCTGAAGATCTTGGAATGGCATTGCAGCTTCAGTCCAGGGGTCACAAGTTGTAATGATGATTCATGCGATGACCTCGGCCGGTTCACAGAATACAGTTATGTGGGAAAAACTGAATTTCCATGCCCTGACAGGATGTTTTGAAAAGTAAACCCCCTAATCTCGAGGGACCGCTGTCTGAACAGTGCACTGCACATAGCTCTTTCATGCAGGGAACGGTTTAACAATGTACTAAGTACAGCAAGCCTTCACACAGTGAAATCTGAGTTCATTTTAGTTTACAATGTCCTCACTATCAGCTCTTTGATCCAGCTACTCTATCTTCCTCCATTCGCCTGGGAAGACTAAGACGCATTTACATAACGCCATGACGCCAGACACTCTACTTTACATCTTCACTTGTATGGCCAAGCATGGAAACAGATAATACTTGTAACCTATTCATCTATATTGTATTGTACTAATCTTCACATTAACCACTTCAGCCCTGGAAGGATTTACCCCCTTCCTGACCAGGCCATTTTTTGCTATACGGCACTGCGTTATTTAAACGGATGGTTGTGCGATGTTGTACCCAAAAAAATTGATGTCCCCTTTTTTCCACAAATAGAGCTTTGTTTTGGTGATATTTGATCACCTCTGCGGTTTTTATTTTTTGCGCTATAAACAAAAATGACCAACAATTTTGAAAAAAGAAAAATGATATTTTTTACTTTTTGCTATAATACATATCCAAAAAAATAAATAAATAAATAAAAAACATGTATTCATCATTTTAGGCCAATATGTATTCTGCTACATATTTTTGGTAAAAAAAATCCCAATAGGCGTATATTGATTGGTTTGCACAAAAGCTATAGCGTCTACAAACTGTGGGATAGATTTATGGACTTTAAATTTTTTTTTACTGTTTTTACTGGTAATGGTGGAACGCTGCAATTTTTAGTGGGATTGCAACATTGCGGCGGACAAATCTGTCCCTAAGTGACACTTTTTGGGGACCACGGACACCAATAGAGTGACCAGTGCTATACAAATGCACTGATTACTGTATAAATGACACTGGCAGGATAGGGGTTAACACCAGGGGCGATCAAAGGGTTAAGTGTGTCCTTGGGAGGTGGTTCTAACTGTAGGGGGAGTGGACTGACTGGAAGTACAGAGAGATCGCTGTTCCTGATCACTAGGAACAGACCATCTCTTTCTACTCCCCTGTCAAAACGGGGATCCTCCTTGTTTACATAGGCAGATCCCAGTTTTCTGTGTTTTCGTGGAGCGATGTCGGATGGCTGGCAGACATCGCGACCGCCGACCATGTGCATCGGCTCTGGGGCCTTGCCACAGGTGCGCGTGCCTCTGGCGCTGTGCACGCGCCCGCTGTATCTATTACACATTACTTGACGCAGTATATCTGTGGCGGGTGGTCTTAAAGTGGTTAAATACAACATAACACTATTTCAATTTAACCAGTTCTGCGCACATTTTTTGCACACATGGAAAATCTGAATTTTTGGCCATAAAATTACCTAAAACCCCCAGAATATTATACATTTTCTGAAAGCAGAGGTCCTCTAGATTGAAAAAAAATTGTAGTTGCAATTATTTTGTTGTTTATCTGTTTATCAAACATATATTTTCAGGAACATATATAATAAAATTAATTTTAATACACACAAATGTTTAATCAAATATAACAGATGAGGTTGCGTTTAATAAATAGAGACCAAACATGTCAGGTTGTAAAATTGAGTGCACTTGTGATATTGAGAAAAACATTGGTACCCAAAAATCTCCATACACAATGCTTTTTAAAGCCTTTGCTACTCATCAGTTTAGAGGTAACCACAAGTTATGGCACTAGAATTATTATTGCACTCGGTGCAATGTTTGTGGCGATAGCTCAGTTGTGTGGTGCATAGACATGTGCAGAACAAAAAAAAATGTTTAGTTTCATTTTTATACGTTATTATTTTTGTTTAACTCAGTTTCTGAATTTGTTTCCTCTATTTGAATTTGAATTGATTCAAATATTTAAAATTTAAATCAAATTCCATTTAAAATCAAATTTATTCTATTCAAAATGCGAAATTTGGTTATATTCTTTCTATTCTATTGTTTTTTCTATTCTATTCTTTTATTTTCATTCTATTCTTTTCTATTATATTGTATTCTTTTCTATTCAAATTCAAATGTATTCTATTCAAAATTTGAATTTCGGAAAGCGATTATACTGTTATATTCTTTCTATTCAAATTTCAGAAGATGGTTATATTCTTTCCATTTTATGCTACTCTATTCTATTTTTATTATATTTTATTCTATTTGTTTTCTATTCTATTTCATTCTGTACTTTTATTTTGTATCATATTCAGTTTTACACTATTCTTTTATTTTATATTCTATCCCTTTTTTCTATTCTATTTTTTCTATTCTTTTATTTTTTATTTTATTCTGTTTTACTCTATTATATTCTATTATTTTATATTCTATTATATTCTTTTCTATTCTAGTATATTCTTTTCTATTCTATTCCTTTATTTTATATTCTATTTTATTCTCTTAGGAAATTCGATTTCGATTCGAAAACGATTTAAATTCAATTCAAAAACTTTTCAAATCTCGTCTGAAATTGTGATTCATTATTTCGGATTTGTTTAAATGAATCACTATTGTTATTCGGAAATTCAGATGTATCTGAATTTCCAAACAACGAAAACTTTATCCGAATTTAAATTCGAAACGCCCCGCGCTTGTCTAGTGGTGCAATTGTGGTTTACATACACATGTGTGCTTGTTTGCAGTTTTGGGTGTGCACAGGGCAATGGGCGCCACATTTATTTATTTATTGTTTGGGGTTTTGATTACATTTTATTATCTTTATCGTAATAAATGTCTCCCCGTACCCTCTAAAGCAGCTAACCGAGCACAGATTTACATGGCTAGCTGCCTCCCTGGCTGCATCAGCCAGGGAATAGCAGCTATGCAACCAGCCAGGGAAAAGCAGCTATGCAACCAGAAATGATTTAATTATTATCGTTTCCAGGTTCATTCACTGCAGAGGAGATCGATGTTCCTCAGTCTTCTCCTGCTTACCCCCTAAAGCCCTCCAATGTTCTCCCGAGCACCCAGAAAGAGCGGGAGAGCCCATTAAGCACAAAGGGAGGGTGCCGTCGTGGGGGGTTGATGGTGCGGGTGGACCACACCGCCCACACTGTAGAAGTTACAGCCGCCTGGATCACTTTTACTTTACAGCCGGAAGGCAGCTTAAAGAAAACAAGTACAAGCTAATGGATTCTACACACTGAGTTTCCTCACATTAACATACAATGCAGGAGGCCAACTTCTAGATATTTAAAGTGGAGTTCCACTGTTCCACACTCGTTTGTAAGTTTATTAAAAGTCAGCAGCTACAAAAAGTATAGCTGCTGACTTTTAATAAACAGCCACTCACCTGTCCCCAGGTCCAGCAATGCGGCCGCCTGGAGCCTCGGATCTCTCCCCCTCCCCTCCGCAGTGCCGTCATTACCTACTGTGGGTGCCCAGCTGTGATAGCTTTCGGCTTCATGGCCAGGCAAGCACTGCGAATGCGCGAGTCGCAGTACGTGATCCTAGTGGCCAGGCAATCTTCTGGGACCTGTGACGTGTCCCAGAAGATTGCCAGTGGGGAGAGCCGCCTAGGGGGAGAGGAGGAGCCACCTAGGTAGCCCAGTGACAGAGAGGAAGAGGGACAGGAAGTATGTGTGAAAACCAGGTACCCACTCCCCCCCAAAAAAAATTACCTGCCATTTGGCATGTAAGGGGGCGAGGAGTGCTTAAAGTGGAAATTTCACTTTTGGGTGGAACTTCGCTTTAACCCTTTGTTAGGCCAGACAATGGTCAAATCTAGTTTACAACTGATCATGACATCTGCATTACACGCAGGGTTCATTAACCACTTAAGGACCAGACAGATTTCCCACTGTAGGACCATAACACTTTTTGTGATTCAGCACTGCGTCAGTTTAACTGACAATTGCGCGGACGTGCGACGCTGTACCCGAACAAAATTGACACCCTTTTTTTCCCACAAATAGAGCTTTCTTTTGGTGGTATTTTATCCCCTCTGCGTCACTTCAGATCACCACTATTAACAAATAAAGGGCAACAATTTTGAAAAAAAAACTATATTTTTTACTTTTTGCTATAATACATATCCAAAAAAAAATATAAAAAAACACATTTATTCATCAGTTTTGGCCGATATATATTCTTCCTCATATTTGTGGAAAAAAAATCATGATCTGCGTTGATTGGTTTGCGCAAAAGTTGCTGCGTTTACAAACCATGAGAATTAATATATGGCGTTTTTACTAGTAATGGCGACGATCTGCAATTTTTATCAGGACTTCGATATTGGAGCTGACATGTCGGACATTTTTGACACTTTTTTTGGGACCAATTGCATTTATACAGCGATCAGAAATTTAAATAGCCACTGATTACTGTGGAAATGTCATTGGCAGTGAAGGGGTTAACCTGCAGGGGGCGATCTAGGGGTTAACTGTGTTCCCTAGGTGTGTTCTAACTGTGAGGGGCTTGGCTGTCAGCGGCATAAGAGATCTAACTAATCCCAGTGACAGGGATCAGTAGATCTCTTACATGCCGCCTGACAGAGCGGGGAACCGCTGTGTTTACATCGGCGATTCCACGTTTTTCTTCTGTGCCAGGCAATCACAAGTAGCCATTGAGTCCGCCGGACCCGCGGCCATACTGCTGCAGATTGCGGCGGGCAAGAGTTTATAGACACCGATTTATGGGATCGTGCCACTCTGCGGCAGTAAATGTATGCAAGCCGATCCGGAACCGGTTAAGGTAAACTAATGAAGCACTACCCCCACAGGAGCCGCTTGGTAATTTGGGTTCTCTGTTCAGCGCCTCCACTGTAAGAACAACCTCATCCTTTCTGAACCGCCTGCTTAAGTGAAAGTTACTGCAAACACTTAAAGGAACACAAGTGTGTAGATACCTTTAACTAGCACCAGGAGACAGACACAAGACTGTTTAGTAGTAAATGAACCCAATGTATCAGTACAGGTTAGAAAAAAATTGTGGTTTGAGCATAAATGAGCACACAGAAGGTAGGTTCAGACACAGTGCACTAGACCAGTGTTTCTCAACCCCAGTCCTCAAGGTACCCCAACAGGTCATGTTTTCAGGCTTTCCATTATTTTGCACAGGTAATTTGATCAGTTTCACTGCCTTAGTAATTGCCACAGCCATTTCATCTGAGGGAAATCCTGAAAACATGACCTGTTGGGGCACCTTGAGGACTGGAGTTGAGAAACACTGCACTAGGCAGTATAATCACTATGCCAAAGTAACTTAGAATAGAGTTTTGTATAACTAGACTGGGATTAATTTATGAATCAGCAAAGTCAACAATAAACCATGCATATAAGTATTAACTGCAATTTGAATAATAGACTGCACTCTAGAACAATGACTAGGATATGTTGCAATGCCCCCCGAGAGGTACCTCTTAGCATAAGCAACATAAGGTCTTTGTGTAACAGCTGCAAAGGGACAGTCGCTAGTCCTAACTCGTGGGGCCCAGTTGTATTGTTGGTGCACATAATAATAATAATACTAGACGGTTGTATGGTCAGTTCCTAAAGAGCTCAGTCTCTCTAGCAGCAGATAGTAAAGCAGCAGTTCCCCAGTTCCAGCAATATTGCAGTTTACCATCTGTTCACACACAGCAATTAGTCCACTCTCTTCTCTGCTCCCAGGTATTTTGCTTGCGTCTTTTTAAAGGTTCTTGCGGTAGAAGCCAAGGAAACATAGACCTCTGTAGTGTATCAATGCTTTACTAAGCAGAAAAGCCGCATATACAACTGCACAAAACACAATTCATAGTTACAAAATACGCCTACAACTTGCACAAGCCAAGTATTCTTTCTAGCAAAATAAGCATGTACAATATGTATGCAATAAGTAAACTAAACAGTTATTCAATTGATGAAATCATCTTCATGTTTCTTTGCTCAGAGTCCAACTCAAAACTTCTCCAAAGCTCTCCAGTCTCCAGCAGATGTGTTGCTCCTTTGTGTTACAAAACAACTCTGTTCTTTGTCTGACCCCATGCTTCTTTCAAAATCCTAAGCTCCTCCCCCCCTCCTGTATATCATATCCTGTCCTCTTCTTAGCTCCTAAACCAATCCGACTGGTTTATTTGCATATCTATAGAGGGGGGGCACATGATCTTAAAATGATCTTAACAATCGAACTATGCAATCTAACTAAGAAATAAAATTGCTATAATATCAGCCAAATATCCATAGCAAAACACCCGGTGACTCTGACCATTGGAAAACCTGGACTCAATGCTCTGGATCCCATTCAGGTCACCGTTATGCACCAGTGGTGGTGCAGAGCACTGTTCACTCTCTGGGCTCCCTCATGGCAAAGAGAAGCTGTGTCCTCTACTGCCTGAGAAAATGCAGCTCTTTCCACTCCTTCGGACGATGTCCCTCTAGCAAATGCAGTTCAACAGCTCTTGATTACAGTAGAGTCTTTCCTCGGGACTACAGTTCCCACAGTGCAGTGCTGCTCGACTCAGTCTCTTGAACTCCTGCTTAGCAGCTCCCTCTTGTTCCTGATATAGTCGTTAACCAGTTCAGCACCACAGGGCAGCAGCTACTGAGAGCAACTGCAGCCTGTGTTTCTCTTACTCTCATTCTTAGCTAAGCACCTGGCTACACCAACTTCCCAGAACCCTCTGCATAGCAGAGGAAACCCTCCTTTTTGGAATTCTCAGAAAAGAGCACGCAAAATGTAAGCAGCTATTTTTTTTAAATATAACTAAAGGCAAAACTTTGTTTTAGTTTTGGACAGAGTAGAGCTGGATTAGAACACCCATTAGCTTTTTACTGCTGTCTGTGCCCCCATTAGGCAGATTCACCCTCTCTATTTGTCCCGTTTATCATTGAAAGTGAAAGCAAAGAAAACTCCAGATGTTGGGTTGTCCCCAGAAAAGTAATAGAGGGGAAATCTTCCAATGGGGACACTAGTTCTGGTGTCCAAGGAATTCCATTAATTTGCTTTATCTCCCACTTTCTGTTTTGGCTATGAGACAGGAAATAAAGGTAAATCTCACCAATGGGACAGAGATGGCAAAAAAAAATTAAAATAAATAGGGGTTATAACTCTAATTTACTCTAATCCAAATGAAAAACAAAGTTTTGCCTGTAGTTCTACTTTAAAGCAGAACTCCAGATTTTCCTACCCAAAACAACAGATGCATTGTGCATGTAACTTAACCACAACCCCAATGTCATTCTGTGTCTTACCTACTTTCGCTGTAAAAGGCAGGTGTCTGTGTGATGTCATTCTCCTGGCTGAATTTCAAAGTTCTCTGACTTCCTGTTTCTTTGCTTTACCAGTCCTGATACTACATGTCCCAGCATGCTTTGAGCCTCTGTAGTTTCAGGGAGGGTTCAGGCTCTGGGAGGGTGTAATCTGTGAAGCAGGACTTGGGAGCACTGTAAAAGAAAAAAGAGGGTGCACCAGCCTTGCGCATTACCCAAGTATATTTATTAAAATTAAAAAGAGTAAAAAAACATACTCACAAACAAATAATGTTAAAGGCATGTCAAGGTCCACAAAGGACAAACAGCAACCAGGTCACCAGGACTGTGTCCAGCCCACCGAAGGACCTTCTAGATGGCTGTTGCATTTTGGGGGGAGATCCCCTCTTCCTCAGAGCAGAGGTTTGGACTCTTCAGGTAGGTGGGACTAGCAGAGGTTTGGACTCTTCAGGTAGGTGGGACTGGGCAGGATTGAATGCTAATTAGGATGTATTCCATCCCACCCACCATCAGAGCTGTGAAGGAAGTTACATCATTTTCACAGACTGAAGACTACAGAGGGTGCGTGTTAGGCTAGAGATGCAGCGGGAAGTGGCTGTAAGGCCCTCAGTCTACATCCAGACTACACAGACTGCCACATGGTAGAAAGCCACAACTAATCCCAGAATATCAGAAGATCTGCAGACAACAGAGCAGCATGGTACAGAGGTATGATCTATGCTGGGCCTGATTATTCCATTCAGTGCTAGTGAAAAGAAATTTGGAGTTCAGCTTTAAGTTATCATATTAATATATAATTTCCTGCGCTGTAGAGAGTTGGGCGTGGTGCCCTCAATGACTTTAGTGATGTGTGTGACCACTGCGCTGTCTTTTATCCTATATAAACTTTTTTAAAACTGTTACAATGTGACCGTGATAACTTTAAACAACAGGTTTACCATAAGGGAGATGAAAAAGCCTCCATAGTGTAAAAACGTTTATTTAATTTAAAATGATGACTCTTCCTGGGAGGGGCAAAATGCATTAGGTGGAACTGCCGGTGACGATACAATCAGGACACGAGCCGCAGTTTTTGGATTCTACATTGTACACTGTTTTATGCGCATATATGTTCTAAAAAATGTGAGTTGATCACCTACTGTTTTAATAACATTTTAAATTAAATAAACAGTTTTACGCTATGGATGCTTTTTCATCTCCTTTATGGTAAACCTGCTCAAGACACTTGCTGGTTTGCTGAGAAGATTGAGGAATCATTGATTAACCTCCTCCCATTCGCGCCATAGCCAAATGACGGCTACAGTGCGGCTCTAAAATGCCATCTATAGACATCCTCCCATTTGGCTCGTGCTGGGCACGCTCCCGCTTCCTGGAAAATTCTGAGGAACCATTGATATATAATAACAAGGTGTATAAAATACTTGGATTCGGTGAGCAGGGGCACAGTAGCAGGGGAGCATGTCTGCACTATTGACATCAAGAATTTATGAGCACGGATTGCACTTTATGAAGATTGTGGTACATTGCCAACAGATGGACACTTTGTTATAAATTACATTTTGATTTAAGTACATTGTATGTAAATGGTTGCACATTGCTAAGTGATTGATGTTTTGTTTTAACACAAATTTGTTTAACCACTTCAATACCAGGCACTTACCCCCCTTCCCGCCCAGACCAATTTTCAGCTTTCAGCGCTGTTGCATTTTGAATGACAATTGTGCGGTCATGAAACGTTGTGCCCAAACAAAGTTGTTATCATTTTTTCCCACAGATAGAGCTTATTTTGGTGGTATTTGATCACCACTGGGGTTTTTATTTTTTGCGCTACAAATAAAAAAAAAAAACGAAAATTTTGAAAACAAAAGTTTTCTTTGTTTCTGTTACAAAACTTTGTAAATAAATATGTTTTTTCCATCACTGATGGGCACTGATGAGGCTACACTGAGAGGCACTGATGAGGCAGTACTGATTGGCACTGATGGGCACTGATGATGAGGCACTTATATGCAGCACCGATAGGCGGCACTGATAAGCAGCACTGACAGGCACTGATAGGTGGCACTGATATGCAGCACTGATGGGCACTAATAAGCGGCACTGATGGGCACTCATAGGCAGCACTGATGGGCACTCACAGGCGGCACTGATGGGCACTCCTAGGCGGCACTGGGCACTGATGGACACTGATAGGTGGCACTGGTCGGCACTGACAGATGGCACTGATGGGCGGCACTGATAAATAGCACTGTTAGGCAACACTGCTAAGGAGGCACTGGCGGGCATCAAAGAGGGACATTGAGTGCCATCCCAAATTCCAGTTGTTTGCCTTACCTGGTGGTCCTGGGTGGGCACCCCTGGTGGTCCCAGGGGGGCTCCCTGGTGGTGCCTGGGTGGGCTCCCTTGTGGTCCTGGGTGGCGATCCTCGGGGGGCTGCACTGATAAACAATCAGCGCAGACTCCCCTGTCAGGAGAGACGCCGATCAGCTCTCATCTCCTCTTGTCTGCAAACACGAGTAGAGGAAAAGCGGATATACGGCTCTTCCTATTTACACTGTGATCAGCTGTGATTCGTCACAGCTGATCACGTGGTAAAGAGCTTCGGACAGAAACTCTTTACCATGATTGAAGATGCGGTGTGTCAGACTGACATACCACACCGCCGATTGACACGCTGCACGCACCGGCTTGTTATCCTGCTGGACCTCATATGACTCCCAGTCAGGCAATCTGAACCACTTCCCGGCCATCATTCTGCATTCCGCGGTAGGCAAGTGGTTAAAGTTATCATGGTCACATTGTAACAGTTTTAAAAAAGTTTATATAGGATAAAAGATAGCAATAAGTTATGCTATGTGAATGAGAACATGTAACAAATATAAAGTAGGCGTTATCCCAATTTGACCGCAAAAGTAAAAACGCACTTTAATTTCCCCTCATTTATTAAATTCAATGCATTTCAATAAAAATGGTAACAGGGAAATTGTCCAATTTTCCCCAAAGCTTTAGGGAAATGAAAACATTCAATTTTACTCATGTGTAAATCTGAATATTTATTATTTAGCAGCAGTTTTTGTGATTGTTGCTAATGGAAAGGTTTGCTTTAAAATAAAAACTGATCCTACTACTTCAGCCCTGGAAGGATTTACCCCCTGAATGACCAGGCCACTTTTGTGATACGGCACTGCGTTAGTTTAAGTGACAATTGCACGGTCGTGCAACGTTGTACCCAAATAAAATTGGTGTCCTTTTTTTCCCACAAATAGAGCTTTCTTTTGGTGGTATTTGATCACCTCTGCAGTTTTTATTTATTTAAGTTATAGCATCTACAAATTATAGGATAGATTTAGGGACTTTTTTGTTTGTTTTTTTACTAGTAATGGCGACGATCAGCAATTTTTAGTGGGGCTGCAACATTGCAACAGACAAATTGAACATTAAGTGACAGTTGTTGGGGACCAATTACACTAGTGCAGTGATCAGTGCTAAAAAAATACACTGATCACTGTATAAATTACACTGGCAGGGAAGGGGTTAACATCAAGGGCAATCAAAGTGTTAAGTGTGTTTATTAACTGTGTGGGGAATGGACTGACAGGAAGAAGAACACAGAGATCGCTGTCCATGATTACTGAAAACAGACGATCTCAGTGTACTTCCCTGTCAGAACTGGGATCTGCCTTGTGATCGCAGGTAGCCGGCGGGCATCGGGGCCGCCTGACCCGCGCATTGGCTCCCCCACATGCAGCAGGCACAAGCATGCACCCACAGTATCTATTACATGAAACAACATACAATAGAGCTGCCCTGCTGCCATATATATGCAGTTGGCGGTCTTTGATTGGTTAAAAGGTGTATCTGCTAATCCCAGCAAGAAGACGTGTGAAGAGTGGAGCTCTATATGTATTGTACAGCAGAAAAAAAATCTGAAAATGTTTAAATAGAAAGCGTAGAGGTCATAGAGACAAAAGATCTATATAAATGGACAAGAGTTCCACAAGAATTTATCAACAAGACACGACTGGTATCACAAAAATACAAAGAACTTTATTGAAAAAACACAATATCTTCTAAATACAAAAACTACACCTCCAACATATGATCAAGTAAAAAATGAAAATGTTGCCAAGGGACACAGGTAGCTACCATGGACACTCATCCATTTACATGCACACTAATATGCAATAGTATATGTATGACCAAAAGCCCACTATGAGGAAAGTAATCACAGACCCAAGAGAGCAGGGATTGCTCAATAAGAGGGTCAATGTGGTGTTTCACTGGTCAGATAGTGAAGTTCAAAAAGAAAAATATTATGCATAGGTGGATCAGGCCTGTCGCAGTCCTAGGATATTTGCATAATTCACTTGCCTTTAGCAATACTGCATAGGTATAGGGTATGCTGGTGAAGCACTGAGAAAGGGATGGACCCCTGGGACTTGAGCTTGTGTATGTAGTGAAACTGTGCTTGGTGCAATAATGTCATATAAGGCAAAGACAGTGGAGAGAGACCCCTCTCCCTGCACATAAGGCACCGTACTTTACAGCCACAGTAAACACAGTCCTGCAATGGCTGCGGTTCGTGTGCAGTGTGGAATACTAGGTGAGGCAATGCAAACAGTGGAATAGATAGGCCCCAGGTGGCCTAGGTGGGATAGATGGCCCCAGCGGGGGAAGGTTGTTCCAATGTGCCTCAAAATTCCCTGATTCTCTCAGACTGCGCCCACCGGCGCTGAGCTGTCCTGCTGTCTTCACAGGGGGGAATGATCCCGCACCCTGCGCACCAAGGAATACACATTGCGGCCTCTGTGTGTGCCGTTTCCTGCTACTTCCACAGTTGGCTCCCAGGGAAAGGCGGAGTGTCCATAGAAAGCAGTCCATGTCCAAACATCACCAACGTCATCACTCGTTAGGCGAGCTTCTTCAGAGATCCACGGTTTGTGGCATCAATTGGCCCCCTGGATCCATTTACTAGAGGTGCACCCTAGTTAACTAATTTATAGAGACAAAAGAGTAAGGCGGTGAAAACGTGAGGTTCTCCAATTTTTGCTGCCCGAAAACAAGAAATTTAAGCAGCAAAATGTAACTTTGCTTGCACCATCTGTCAAACTCACCCACTGAAGTAAATAGAACTGTGCCACAACCGTGAGCCAAACACTTGGCTTGCTGTTGCAGTGCATTAGTTACATTTAAAACTGATGATAGTCTAATAAAAAATGAGTGAAAATTGTGCATGGGAGTTTACTCCCACTTTAAACATGATTAAAATAAAAACAGATAAACTTGGTAGAAGAACGAAGAGTAAACCTGAGTGGCTAAACCATAATGTGAAAAGTCTCATTAAGGAGAAAGATATGGCCTTTAAAAAATATAAAAGGAATGGGTCACTATCAGCTTTCCAACACTACAGGGAATGCAACAAGAAGTGTAACATCGCAATCAGGGCGGCTGAAAACGATTACGAGAGACACATAGTGAAAGAACGTAAAAAGAACCCAAATACATTTTTTAGATATATTTATAGTAAAAAGGAAAAATCAGGACACGTTACACACATAATAGATGAGGATGGGAGGATGGTTACAGATGACACAAAGAAGGCAACTGTACTAAATAGCTTCTTTTTTACACAGGAAAAACAAGGGTTTAACAACCATGACTATACTGTTAATGGCACAACACAGGACATTCCCTCGGGGCTAACAAAGACTGGAATCAGGGAAAGACTTAATAAACTTAACACAAAAAAAATCACCAGGCTTACACCCGAGAGTCCTCAGAGAACTCAGTCAGGTTATAGCCAGGCCATTGTTCCTAATCTTTGTGGACAGCATAATGACAGGATTGGTACCAGCTGATTGGAGAAAAGCCAAAGTGGTACCAATATACAAAAAGGGCAGAGACATATTCCTGGGAATTACAGGCCAGTCAGCTTAACATTAATAGTGGGTAAATTATTTAAGGGGATGATTAGGGGCTATATCCAAAGAAATACAGAGGAAAACAATATAATTAGCGGTAATCAACATGGGTTTACGAAAGATCGTTCCTGCCAGACCAATCTGCTAACATACTCTACGAGGAAGTGAGCTGCCATCTAGATAGGGGAAGGCCTGTGGATGTAGTGTATCTGGATTTTGTGAAGGCATTTGATACAGTTCCCCATAAAGTCTTATTATACAAGCTTAGATTTACAGGCATGGACCATAAGGTTTGTGCTTGGGTAAAGAGCTGGTTACAGGGATGTGTCCAAAGAGTGGTGATAAATAACATGCACTCAGACTGGTCTGCAGTGGTGAATGGAGTACCCCAAAGCTCTGTCTTGGGACCAATTCTTTTCAATTTATTTATAAATGATATAGAGTATGGGATAAATTGCTAAGTCAGTTTTTGCGGATGACACAAAAATAAGTAGAGCAATGAACTCACATCAGGACATAGACATTTTGCAGAATGACCCGAATAAAATAATGGAGTGGGCAGACAAATGGCAAATTAAGTTTAATGTGGAGAAATGTAAAGTAATTCACTTGGGGCAAAAAAACGTAAATGCAAAGTATTCACTAGGTGGAAAACCTCTGGGAAAATAAAGGATGGGGAAGGATCTGGGGGTCCTAATAGATGACAGATTGAGCAATAGCAGGCAATGTCAAGCTGCAGCTACCAAAGCAGGCAGCATATTAGCATGCATAAAAAAGGGATATACTCCAGGGATAAAACTATATTCCTGACACTTTATACAACCCTGGTTAGGCCACATCTGGAGTATTCTGTCCAGTTCTAGTCACCAGTCCTCAGAAGGGATGTGCTAGAGTTGGAAAGAGTCCAAAGAAGGTCAACAAAACTAGTAAGGGGACTGGAGGACCTCACATACGAGGAACGGTTGCAAACATTACATTTATTCTCGCTAAAGGATCATCGCTTGAGGGGGGGCATGATAGCAATCTACAAATACCTCAATGGGTCTCCCAGCATAGGAAAAATACTATTCAGTCCCAGGGATTGTAAGAGGACACGGGGCCACACAATGAGACTGGAGGAGAAGCGGTTTAACCTTAACCACTTCAGCCCCGGAAGAATTTCCCACTTTAGGACCAGAGCACTTTTTGCGATTCGGCGCTGCGTCGCTTTAACTGACAATTGCGCGGTCGTGCGACGTTGTACCCAAACTAAATTTGCGTCCTTTTTTTCCCACAAATAGAGTTTTCTTTTGGTGGTATTTGATCGCCTCTGCGTCATTTCTTATCGCCGCTATAAACAAAAGAAGAGCGACCATTTTGCAAAAAAACCCAAATTTCTTACTTTTTGCTAAAATTCAAATCCAAAAAAAATATAAAAAAACATTTTTTTTCACCGTTTTTGGCCGATTTATATTCTTCCTCATATTTGCGATAAAAAAAATTGCAATCGGCGTTTATTGATTGGTTTGCGCAAAAGTGGCCGCGTTTACGGATGATGAGAATTCATTTCTGGGGTTTTTATTTTTTTTTAATTTTTTACTAGTAATGGCCGCGATCTGCGATTTTTAGCGGTAATGCGATATTGGGGCAGACATGTCGGAACATTTTTGACACTTTTTTGGGACCAATGACATTTATTCAGCGATCAGAAATTTAAATGTCCACTGATTACTGTATAAATGTCATTGGCAGTGAAGGGATTAACCTGCAGGGGGAGAGCTAGGGGTTAATCGTGTTCCCTGGGTGTGTTCTTACTGTGGGGGGGTTGGGCTAACATGGGCATGAGAGATCTAACTGATCCCAGTGACAGGGATCAGTAGATCTCTCATGCCCCACTGACAGGGCGGTTCCCCGTTCTTTCCCTGTAGCCGCTCATCGCGGCTCGCCGGTGGACATCGGGTCCGCCCAAGCCGCGGGCACACTCCCCAGGGGCACACTCCCCGCGCACGCCCCCTGGTGGCCAAATGCAGATCGCAGCTTATTTACGGCGATTCGCGCAGGGCTCCCCGACTGCCGCCGTGAAAAGACGGAGCGCGGTGGGGAACCTGTTAAACTGCGTAGGGGGTTCTTCACTGTCAGGGCAATAAGGATGTGGAACCCGCTTCCAGAATTGGTGGTGGCTGTGGGGAGTATGGATATTTTCAAAAGACTCTTGGATGTGCATTTTAAAAAACACAACAAACAGGGATATGGGAAATGATTATAGACACTGACGCACAAACACCTACACAGGTTGAACTGGATGGACTATTGTCATTTTTCAACCTTACCTACTATGTAACTATGTAAAAAAAACAGACATTCCAAAGGCAGCAGTATCACCTGAACCCCTGGCAGTCAAAATGTGGGCAAAAGTGCAGCATTTGACCCAATAAATAGGCACTAGGTTTTCCTGCCAAACAGTAGATCACACTATTTGGCTTTATGGTTGTGAACAGAGAAAAGGAAACAAATGACATTGGACTGAAACATATGTTAGAGCAATTTTGTATAGATGGCCGAAGTCATCTGAATAAAATAAGTAGGATTTTGAATGGATTGGTGATAGGTCCAAGTGAGCACAAAATACATATAATAAAATATATTAGTGCTTTATTTAAATAAATAAAGTACTGATATATTTTATTATATGTGTTTTGTGTTCACTTGGACCTATCACCAATCCATTCAAAATCCTACTTATTTTATTCAGATGACTTCGGCCATCTATACAAAATTGCTCTAACATTAATTCATTAGGATGGGATTGGTCTAGGGTCCCTTACACTGATCGGTTTTTAATTTTATAAATGGACTGAAACATATGTTATGAATAAATCTAGGGTGAATGAGGGACAAAATACTGTGATGTGACTGGCTAGTGTGCTTTGAAGGAGAGACCCATGTTTACAGTGTGCAGCTATTTATGGAAAGGTGAATGGGCTGCACACAAGCTTCACATTTTTAAAAAATAACTAAAAAAGTCTTTTTTGCAAATGAAGAGAGAGAATATTTACTTCTCCCTCTGCCTGCGCCGCCAATCACTTCTTGATTCCAGAGAAATCTTCCTTTAAAGCTTGCTGAGAAACCAACACTTCTGGGAGTGTCGATTATTGGTTCCTCTTAGTGGCCTCCAAGCCAGAGACAGCCAGGCAACTAGCATTTTCAGATAGAAGCCCCTGTATGTTTCTCATGGCAGGTGTACGTTATGCATCATGGACTGTTACTTGTTAACCACTTCACGATTGCCCACCGCACATATACTGCGGCAGGAGGGCCGCTCTGTGCCAGATCATGTGCCTAGTGCGTGATCCGACACTTCTGGGTCTGGGGTACGCTTCCTGCCACTGTTATTAGACACAGCAATAGTTGATCTGCAAGTATCGCAGACTCGATGTCGGCCAGCACCCGCCGATCATTAGGCAGAGAACCAGAATGGCGCTCTGCTTATGTAAACAAGGCAGATCGCCGTTCTGTCAGCAGAGAAGGCATTGATCCTGTGTTCCTGCAAAGCAGGAACATGAATCAATGCCTTCCTCTAGTAAAAGCACCTCCCACACAGTGCACAAACACAGGTTAGGCACACAGTTAAACCTGTGATCGGCCCTGATGTTTAACCCTTTCCCAGTCAGTGTCATTAGTACAGTGACAGTGCATATGTTTAGCACTGATCACTGTGTTAGTGTCACTGGTCCCCAAAAAGTGTCAAAAGTGTCAGTTAGTGCCCCGACTGTCTGCCGCAATATCGCCGTTCCGCTATAAGTCGCTGATCGCCGCCATTACTAGTAAAAAAATACAAATAGTAAAAAAAAAATCGCATCGTTTGTAGACGATATAACTTTTGTGCAAATTAATCAATGTACACTTATTGGGATATTTTATTTTATACCAAAATTATGTAGCAGAATATGTATTGGTCTAAATTGATGAAGATTTTTTTTTTATTATTGGATATGTTTTATAGCAGAAAGTAAAAAATATGGGGTATTTTTCAAAATTGTCAGTCTTTTTTTGTTTATAGTGCAAAAAATAAAAACCACAGTGGGGATCAAATATCACCAAAAGAAAGTTCTATTTGTGGGGGGAAAAAAATGTTTAGATAAAGTGTCGCACAACCACGCAATTGTCAGTTAAAGCAACATAGTGCCGTATCGCAAAAAAATGCCTGGTCATGAAGGGGGGTAAATGGTTAAAGAGACCCTGCTACCAGACCATTCTTTGTTAGCTGGGAGTCGGGACAGATCGTGTTTCCTCTGATTTCAAATATTTAGGAGCAGCTTGCAGTCAGGTCTGCTGCAAACTAACACTGACTTAACAATTACTTTTTTTTATGCTGTGTGAATGAGAACAATTTTATAGTGGGGTTCTCCCAAATTTCACTGCAAAAGTGGAAACACACTTTAAGATGTTTTATCAAGGCTGCAGTTTGCTGAAATCACTCTACTCATATTACAGGGAGTGCAGAATTATTAGGCAAGTTGTATTTTTGAGGAATAATTTTATTATTGAACAACAACCATGTTCTCAATGATTCCAAAAACTCATTAATATCAAATTATTTTAATAAGGAGTTTTTATGTTGAACGGATTATTAAGACGTGAGGGACATTATACTCATCTCACTAAAGTCGTTTGACGTCGGAACTATTTTGTAGAATTTCACACAAAGGTGAAAACGTCACTTTAAACCCTCTTGGGGTGATATTTTAACAAGAGTAAGTGTGTCGTATTTTTTTTCATTAACAATTCAGTCACAATCAAACGTCGTCTGGACTGACGTTCGACGAGGATTTATAAACTTTAGTCTCCTTTGTGCTAGACAGGGCTGAGGGTCGATT
>BLSH010377541.1:756780-769144 GCA_018402905.1 Glandirana rugosa | reverse complement strand
CCCCCCCACATTGAATTTCCTCCTTCCCAACATCATGCTCAATCCCATTTTCGCCCGGATCCCACACCTACCTCATTTCCTGGACCCCCCTACCACCATGATTTTGGGCCTGAATGCCAGCCCCAAGCTATACACTCACCCCCTGAATCATCTTTCCCCCGTCCCAATCCCCATATCCCCATGGTGACAAATCATTCTCCTCCAACTATCACCAGTTGTAATTTTCCCTATTCATTTTTTTTTTTACAATTCTTGTGGCATAGATTCAACAAGGTGTTGGAAACATTCCTCAGAGATTTTGGTCCATATTGACATGGTAGAATTACCCAGCTGAGCAGACTTGTTGGCTGCACATCCATGATGTGAATCTCCCATTCCACCACATCCCAAAGGTGCTCTATTGGATTGAGATCTGGTGACTGTGGAGGCCATTGGAGTACAGTGACCTCATTGTCATGTTCAAGAAACCAGTGGTGAGATGATTTGAGCTTTGTGACATGGTGCATTATCCTGCTGGAAGGAGCCATCAGAAGATGAGTACACTGTAGTCATAAAGGGATGGACATGGTCATCAACGATACTCAGGTAGGCCGTGGTGTTTAAACGATGCTCAGTTGGTACTAAGGGGCCCAAAGTGTGCCAAGAAAATATCCCCCACACCATTACACCACCACCAGCCTGAGCCATTGATACAAGACCGGATGAATCCGTGCTTTGATGTTGTTTACGCCAAATTCTGACCCTACCATCTGAATGTCGCAGCTGAAATCAAAACTCATCAGACCAGGCAACGTTTTTCCAATCTTCTATCGTCCAATTTTGGTGAGCCTGTGCAAATTGTGGCCTCAGTTTCCTGTTCTTAGCTGACAGGAGTGGCCCCCAAGTGTGGTCTTCTGCTGTTGTAGCCCATCGATTTCAAGGCTCGATGTGTTCATTCAGAGATGGTATTCTGTATACCTTGGATATAACGAGTGGTTATTTGAGTTACTGTTGCCTTTCTATCATCTCGAACCAGTCTGCCCATTCTCCTCTGACCTCTGATATCAACAAGACATTTTCATCCACACAACTGCCGCTCACTGGATAATTTATCTTTTTCGGACCATTCTCTGTAAACCCTAGAGATGGTTGTGCGTGAAAATCCCAGTAGATCAGCAGTTTTTTAAATACTCAGACCAGCCCATCTGGTACCAACAACCATGCCACGTTCAAAGTAAACTAAATCCCCTTTCTTCCAAATTCTGATGCTCAGTTTGAACTTAAAGCGGAGTTTCACCCAAAAGTGGAACTTCCGCTTGTCGCATTCCCCCCCTCAGGTGTCACATTTGGCACCTTTCGGGGGGGGAGGATACCTGTTTTTGACATGTGTCCTGTTCTCACATCCGGGAGCTTGGACCGCGGGCCATTACGTCAGCAGCCCGGCTCCTTCCTACTCCCTCCTCCGCCGCCGGGCCAGTGAGAAAGCACAGCAGCGGCTCGCCCTTGCGCAGTAGGGGCCTGGCATGAAGCTGAAAGGCTACACTTCCGTGTTCCCTTACCCTCAATGGCGGTGGCAGCACTCGTCCAGCCGATCCGAAGATCTCTGGACTCCAGGACAGGTAAGTGTCCTAATGTTAAAAGTCAGCAGTTACTGTATGTGTAGCTGCTGACTTTTAATTTTTACAGGGGTGGCTGCGGGCAGCGTACCTCCTCTTTAAGTAAGTCATCTTCCCCACATCTAGATGCCTAAATGCTTTCAGTTGCTGCCATTTTATTGTCTGATTAGCAATTAGTTTTACCAAGCAATTGAATAGGTGTACCTAATTAAGTGGCTGGTGAGTGTAGTTCTACAGGTCCAGTAGAGAGGCCATTTTGGTATTATGGGTACTTGTAGTTATAAAGCAGCTATATTCAGCTTAATTTATATAAAATTGTTCATCTATTTAAATATTTGGATGTTGTGCCAGGCTGACAATGTGGCAGCAAGTAGTTATGAGCCTAGTCACTTTTGGTGGTAGTGACGGTAATGGAGGTGCATTAATTGACTGGTATCAAGGTTTAGCCCCTCTTTCTGCAGGGTAGTCTCATTTCTCATCTTATACAAACAACAGGGAAAATTACTTCTCCTAGTGCGATTGCTGTGGGCGGAGATGGGAACTCGGGGGCATGGATCTCACTGCTGGTGTTCCCTAGAGATAAAAGAGATTCCACCTGTCCGTACAAGCTGGAGTATGAATTTTTATCTGTAAACAAAATTTTTTCTGCAGTCTTTAACAACACAATTGTTTAAGCCCAGTACACATGGGCCAAATGTCGGGAGACAATGGCCGGTTAAAAGCAAAACTGCCGTTATTCAGCCCATGTGTATGTTGGTCTGTCAGACAGAAGCTGGCCAAACGGACATGCATACTGGTAACCCAGCAGCCGACCGACTCCCAATCAGCACTCTCAGCCAATGTCAGGGAGCGCTGATCAGAGTGCTGTGGTGGGGGGCTGCCCCCTTTCAGAACAGAACAGTTCAGCAAAGGAGATCGCTGAACTAACCACGCATGGTTAGTACAGCGGCTCCGACCAGAGCTGTCAAGTTTTTTTTGTTCAACCCACTGGGTTAAATGAAAAAAAATAATAATAATAATAATAATGTGTACGAGTCTTTAGCTTTATAAATTTAGCTGGTTAATTTTTTTTCTTTGTGTTCTGTTTCTGCAGCTAGAAGGGCTGCTAATATATTGTACAAATGAACTGATCTAGTAAACCACACATCCAGATGTACTTTAATGTATGTCATACTTTGTTTGTGCTGACCTCAACTTTTGTCAGCTATAACATCCTGCGGAGAATAAATAGTGATAAGTGACCCTCACAATAAAGCATTATTCAGCTGCTTTTGTCCTCTTTACACCTACAGGGAAATAATATCTCATGAACCAACTGTTTAAAATAATCAAAACCAAAGGGCATCTGTCACAATAGCCAGCATGTACAATATATTTCCATAGATTTTCAATTACATTAAATAACTTTTGATTGGGATCCAGCTAAGGGCAGTCATATTTCATGGCATGGCTATTAAACTTTAATATATACATACAGTTATATATGCTCACTGAGCAACATAGACACATGTGTTTTGACATAATTCATCCATTAGATCAGTGGTTCTCAACTCCTGTCCTCGGGACCCACCAACAGGCCAGATTTTAAGTATTACCTTGGGGAGATGCAGACTAGAATACTACAATCAATGAGCAGCAAATGATATCACCTGTGATGCATTTCAGTTATCCTGCAAACCTGGCCTGTTAGTGGGTCCCGAGGACCGGAGTTGAGAACCACTGCATTAGATCAATTCCATACATTTTTATAACCAAGATGTTTATGTAAATATGTGTTCAGCTGTTTGGAATATCAATGATCCTCTGCAGTGGGGTTGTTCATGGTGATGCTAACTAATGAGCTAGATCCAGGAGCAGAATATGTTAAACCCAACTCTAGACTCAATAGATTGTGCATCCTATTCAACAGCATTTCTGTGTGTTAACAC
The DNA here is from genome assembly GCA_018402905.1 of Glandirana rugosa. Classification (NCBI taxonomy): domain Eukaryota; kingdom Metazoa; phylum Chordata; class Amphibia; order Anura; family Ranidae; genus Glandirana; species Glandirana rugosa. The sequence continues at coordinate 765,621 of BLSH010377541.1, read as the reverse complement.
AGGGCAGTTTCTGGACTTCAGTTGTGGCAAGTCAAGGCTTTACCCTTTATACAAAGAGCCTTAGTGGTGGTTTTTACCCTTAGCTGGCTCCATTAAGCTGTGAATGTTGGGAGCACTGGCCATGACAAATTTGGTCACAGGGCTGGCAGCGGGAAGTACGAACAGTGCCATTTTTAAAATTGCTGCTGCTGCAGATCTCTACTGAATCTTTGCATCTACTTGTAGTGCCCTCTTCTAGGTAGGCTGCTAGGTTAAATTTTGTGTTTGGCTTCACTGTATTGAGTGGAGCAGTGATTGATTGTATTGGTCTGTTCAGGTGCTCCCACCTGCTTTTGAAAGAAGTTCTCAGAGAATAGGACCAGGAGATTCACATGATAAGTTAAATATTTATCATGCCCCAGCCAAACCCTGGGAGGAGATATTCAGAAGGTGGCTGGGGGGGTGATAAATCTTTAGGAAGCCTGGCCAGAATGTTCGTCATGTAGGGTTCAAGCCCCCCTGGAGCCATTGAACTGAGGAGAAGAAACATTGACACAAGAGACCGCAATCTTGGCCACAGCAGCTGATGGACTTAAGGCCTGGTGAAGATTGCCAAAGGATTATACTTGCTGGAGGGCACTGTCGTTAAGTCCTATTCTGGAGAAGGATCTTGTTATCTCCCTCACTGAGGATCTACCTGGGTGGCAGACAACTCCTGGGACACTGTGAATAAAGAGCTTGCTGAGGACTATTAGTTGTGCAAGTGTCAGAAGGGAATTAAGAGCCAGAGTTTGCCATATGGACTGCTGCTGTAGGGTCCTACCTTCAGAAAAGCTGCTATTGAAAGATTAGAGAGAAGTTTGTCCTCCTGTTATTGCTACTGATCGGTTTGGAGTATCTTGTGAAACTGAACCCCTCTCCTGTTGAAGTTCTTCAGTAATAAATACTAAAAAGACATCTCATGGACTGAGCCTGAATTGTTGGTGTGTGTGTGGGACTGAGCTTGGGTGACTGACAGGCTTTGTACTATTGTGGGAGATCTGGGTACATTCTCAGCGGCCAAGGGTAAGTGCAACAAACTGAATCTGAATCCCTAGTCTGCTTAAAGCCAGTGGCGGATGGTGAAATTTTAGGATGGGGGGGCGCCAGACCCCGCCCTTCCTTTTTGACCCCTCCCACTTCTCATAAGCCCCCCACCCCTTATAGATTCCACCCATTGTGTCAGGAGCATACAGCCCAGCATCACCAGATAGGGTATACAGCATTGTCAGATAGGGGTATATACAGCATGCCAGATAGGGGTATGTACAGCTTTACAGATAGGGGTATATACAGCATCACAAATAGGAGTATATACAACACCACAGATAGGGGTATATCCAGCACCACAGATAGGTATATACAGCACCACAGATAGATATATACAGCCCCACAGATAGGTATATACAGCACCATAGATAGATATATACAGCACCATAGATAGATAGATACAGCACCACAGATAAGGATATACAGCCCCACAGATAGGTATATAAAGCACCACAGATAGATATATACAGCCCCACATACAGATATATATAGCCCCACAGATAGGTATATACAGCCCCCCAGATAGATAAATACTGCCCCACAGATAGATATATACTGCACCATAAATAGGGGTATACAGCCACCCCCTGCCTGTTCACTGACAGTACCCCCCAGGGTACTCGGAACAAAGTTCCACATTATTAAGCCGAGCACCATTTTCAAGCAATATGGGGAAGAAAAAGGATGTGTCTTCTGCCGAAAAGAGTGAAATAGTTCAATGCCTTGTACGAGGTGTGAAAACATTAGATATTTTACGAAAACTTAAGTGTGATTATCGCACTATTAAGAAATTTGTGGCTGATTCAGAGCACAGACGGGTTTGTGCAGATAAAGGCACATTGAGGAAGATTTCTGCCAGATCCATGCAACGGATCAAGAGAGCAGCTGCTAAAACACCATTACATGGCAGCAAACAGATATTTGAAGCTGCTGGTGCCTCTGGAGTCCCACAGACATCAAGGTGTAGAGTCCTCCAGAGTCTTGCAACTGTGCATAAACCTTCCATTTGGCCACCAGTAACCAATGCTCGTAAGCAGAAACGGCTGCATTGGGCAGAAAAATACATGAAGACTAATTTTCAAACAGTCCTGTTCACTGATGAGTGCCGTGCAACCCTGGATCGTCCAGATGGATGGAGAAGTGGATGGTTGGTAGATGGCCACCCTCTTCCAACAAGGCTGCGACATTTTATCTGATCAGACAGGCACCTTGAACATGTAGCTGTTTGAGTATGTAAGAGAGATTGCTTAAAGCGGAGTTCCACTTGTTTTTTGGTTTATTATAAGTCAGCAGCTACAAAAAGTGTAGCTGCTGACTTTTAATAAACAGTAACTCACCTGTCTCATGGTCCAGCATTGGCTGCACCTGAAGCCTCGTTCGTCTCCCCTTCCTCCCCGCAGCGCCGCCATTGCAAGTGTGGACTCCGGCCGTGGCTTCACGGCCGGGCAAGCACTGGGCATGCGTGAGTCGCTCTGCGCGTCCCTAGTGGCCAGGCAATCTTCTGAGACCTGTGACGTGTCCCAGAAGATTGCCAGGAGGGAGGAGCCGCCTAGGGGGAGAGGAGGAGTCGCCTAGGCAGCCCAGAAATGGAAGGTGAAAAAGGGACAGAAAGTCCCTCTGAAAACCGGGTACACACTCCCCCCCCCAAAAAAAAATGACATGCCAAATGTGGCATGTAAGGGGGCGAGGAGTGCTTAAAGCGGAAGTTCAATTTTTGGGTGGAACTCCGCTTTAAAATTAGCCATGGAAAAAAATGCTCTCACTTGCTGTGCAGGAATCTCCAGCGTGTCTTGGCTGTTCTTTAGGCTCACAATCAAATACAAGCTGCTTTTCAATAAACTACTGTGTTCTGATATCTACCATGTGACCTCTGCCTAAGACAGGGTCTTAGACAGGGTCTGATATTGTCTGTTGTAATGCGTCTCTCCTCAGTCATCCAGTCTGGAACCAATGGCATTCTGAATAGCAGAGTACCCTTTTCCCCCAATTTCTTTTTTAGGCGAATGAAGCAAGGCCATGGGAATTGCAAAGTCTGTGATAACGAACTATTCATATGTCCGCTATTATTTATAGGTGCTATTTTAATAGTTCAGGTCTTGTTATGTTGGTTCTCAAGAAGTAGTGTTCATACATCCATCAACTCAGGCTCAACTAATAAATACAGCTAGGAAGAATCTGAATAAAGAATTTTTATCCATGTCCATAGGCGTAACCAGTCACAAGTCAGGTCAACATCATCAACAACATCAGCATATGCATATACCGTATACATGCAAGAAAACTTCCTTAGGGCTTTTTCAGACAGGTGGTAATGGTTGCTTACAACCTGAGTTAAAATTGCAGCAGTTGTAAAGTGTTGTGACCTCAGCCCTGCCAGGTTGTGCTGTTAGGACTTTGGTGAGCAGCGAGTGGGTGTTAAAACTGCAGCTTATCTGCCTGTTTTTACCCCCCCCCCCCCCCCGCTCCATCAGCCACTGTGAACCAACCCCTCCTATACTCACAGCCAAGGAACCTGTAAACTTTGCCTCTGTTTGATCTGCTGTTGTCATGGTGCGACACATGTGACCAGTTATGACATCAGCCATTGATGGCTTGACAGTTCGGTTGAAAGCGCAAGCAACTGTAACATTCATGGCATGCCTTCATTGTAGCTGTTTTAGGAAACAGTTAAATTAATGGGTTTAGTTCTGCTTTAAAAGATAAGTTAGGGTTAAAATAATGAATTCACATTTTTTTCATGAAACAAATGTGCATTTATTATGTAGCCAGGTGCTTGGCTAGAAACAGAGAGAGCAATTTAGGACACTGTGCTGCAGGTGCTCTCTGTGCTCCCACCAGACTAACATAGTGAATGGGTTAACACTCTCCCTCCTCCAAGCAGCAGAGGAAGCTATCAAGCAGAAGGAGCTCAAGAGGATGCTGACCGCACTGAACTGTGGGAGATGTACAAAGGTAGTCTGGAGGAAGGATCCTTCTATGGAGGTCAATGGGCCAGTAAACTACAATTCTCAGGAAGAAGGCTGCTAGGAAGTGAGGGGGGCTGCATTTTCACAGGCTGTAGACTAAAGGACTTTCTCTTGCTGGGGGAAGACAGGGGAGTGCACACCTCTGCCATTGTGTGAACACTTGCCTGCTACCACTGGGGACCAAGGGATGAGAACCGGAGCATTAATGATCAGGATGTCAAGACCAGAGTGCCCTGAGTGCAGAGGTGGGGAAAAAAACAAACAGCTGAGTACCTGGGTCAGGACATGCTGTACCACTGGGACTGGTGAGAGGTTGCAAACGTGATTGTTCTACCTCTACTATCAGAAACTAGGACTAGAGAGACTAACCATCTAACTAGTGGTTAGAATCACTGAATGCAGACTATAAAAGGACTTTACTTATGTGCACCACCTTAAATACTGGGCCCCAAGACTTGGAGAGAAGGACTTACACCAACCAACTGTTTTACAGGAACTTTGCCCTGGATGCCCCTAATCAGAGGTACCCCTTTAGGGAGCTATATATACCACAATAGTCTTTACTTGGAGTGCATTCTAAAGAGAGTATAGGCTACTGGTCACAGTAGACTTGCTGCAGGATCATTTCATTTATTGCTAACACAGTTTGTTGCTGTGCTGACTGTGCTTATTTAGGGCAGTGTACTACTCTAAGCTGCTACAGCCCAGAAATTTCACTGTTCAGTGTACTGTGAGTAATTAACTCTTTCATTAGCACATGTGTGCATGTGTTGCCATTTGCCTTCAACTGTGATAATATATTCACCCTATATACAGTCAATCAGTCTGGCGCCTATTCCTTGGTTGTGGAGTACAGTTGTGTGCCGGATAAGTATATTCTTATTATATCATAGTCCTTTGAGAACTACAAGTCGTCTGCATAGCTGTGCCAATTTCCAATGTGATACTGGCTGCGGGGGAGAAAAACCCTGCCTGCTGTAACAGGAGTGGCTCAGGGGGTGAGGGGGGTGTTGGAACATAATACACATTAAACCCTAAATAGGGGTGTAACATGTAATATGTTCCAAAGGTGAATTTATCATTTAAATGACTAAATGTAGAAAAAGTAATTCTGCTATCAGGAATAAAGTGCATGCAGCCTGCAGGTCCTGCTCCTATAGCTGAATAAGAGGTCATTCTGATTGGGCAAAGCTTGGCACTTATTGGTAAGATGAAAGCTTGCTTACCCCATTCTGTATAATTCTAGGAACAACTATGAACATTCTTGTTGGCCATTGAGGCAGTCCATCATAGTTTAGGAAAGATTATCCGCACACCAGTTGTTGCTCTTAAAAAAAATCTTCATTTTATTAAAAGTCCACAGTGTACAAACACTGATAAAATCACTGACGCGTTTCAGCCTATAAGGCCTTAGTCATAACCCGTCCTTCATAGTGGGTCAATAGAAATCTGATGGAGGCAGAATAGGGGCAGGCAAACTTCAACACTACAGGAATGTGCCAAAACTTTGCCCAATCCAAATAGCTGCTGAATTTGTCAATAGAGACGATCTGCTACCAGTTTTATTTATTAAACCTGGTACACACTGGCCGAATGGTTCAACAGAAACGGCCGACATTCGGCCAGTGTGTACAGCAACCTAACATCCAGCTTCTGTCCAATGGGTAAGCTGGAAAACCAGAAGCTGATCGGCCATTGGCTGCGAGCGCGAGCACTGACCGGTGTGTTCTGGAGGGGGGCAGCTTCCCCCTATCATAACACAATAGCTCAGTGAAGAGACCGATGTACTAAGATTGCATAGTTAGTACAACGGGCTCCTCACAAGCTACTCATTTCTTTTTTTTTTTCAATCAGCTGGGTTGAACGAAAAAAACCTGCCCGTGTGTACCAGGCATAAGTCTCAAAATCACTTTAAAGAGGTCTTGGTCCTCTCTGACATTAGGAATTAAAAGCTGGTTAGGCCTTTGAATTTATTTTTCAGTGAATGACAGCTATTCAAGCTGTCAGTTTGATATTTGAGATTTGCAGGCTGGTTATGAACAGATAACTTATAAGCAGCTGAACAATAAACAGAATCCAGAAAGAGGTATACTCCTTAAAGAGAACCAGTCTGTGTTTATGCAAGAATTCTAATAATCAGTTCTGAATCATTATACTTGTGCAAGCTTTTCTTCAATATTTTCCTCCTTTCCTAGGGTTAATTTGTTTGAGGATTATTGAAGTCAAAGCCCTGAGGTTTGGCAGTCTTCCTACTAACTGCCAGATCTGTTAAGTTTAACATCTGCCAGGCAGGAGTGAGATGCCACATGGCCAGATTAAGTCAATGATGTCACGTGCACCCCCACCTCTTTGTGCAAGTGCAACTGTGGGGTGCAGATTCCCCTTGGTGAGGCTGATTGGCCTGGCACTGACAGCTTCCTTCTGGGTTTGAATCCAAGCTCAATTATGATCTGCTTCTTGGATCAAATCATCTGCCACAAACTGCTGACTTTATTTGTTGTGAAAAAACTCACCAATCCTCTTTATATCCCTCTTAGTTGCAGAATACGGGCTCCATTCATCTTCAGGTTCTCTGCAAGTCATCAGTGACTGAAGAAGACTGGGTCAAGAAGTGAACATGACTATGATGATAATATGGTGCATGGTCTTATGGGGGCATCACCAGTGTTAAAGTGGATGTAAACCCTCCATTTACCCAGTGAAGTGAACAGCCTCAGATGATACACAGAGATGAAACAAATCTCCCTATATAAGTTTTACATGCATATCTGCTGTTTTCAGCTTTCTAGACTCTTTAGAAAGTGCACACTGTGTTAGCAATTTTCTTCCTGTTTCAGCAGTGGGTGGGGAGTTTGGGTTTACACTGTGTGAGAGAAGATTGAAGGAAAGGCACACACCCCCCTCCCCACATAGGCATAAAAGGAAGAAACTTGCAGAGCTGTGCTGTGAACAGACAGGCTCTCTGCCTATCTATCTCTAAGTTATTTTCCTGACACAAATTTCCAGCTGCTTTTATCTCTTGTGTCGGAGAACTTGTCAGAAGTTATTATCCTGATAACAGAAGGACGGAGCAGCAGAAAGACACGGGACACATGGCTTTGGAGAGAGATAAGTAAACACTACAGATATATGTGCCCAAGTCCGATTTAATGAATTGGGTTTACATCCACTTTCATTTCATGTACGAAAACATTTTAGCCGACGAAACTAACACTATTTTAGTTGATTAAAATTAAAACAATTCAGTACTTCATAATGAGCTAGCATGCAGTGCATACTAACTCGTTATGCCTTTGCTTTGCAGGTGTTTTTTTTTTTCTGAGGGGAGACAACCGCTTTAATGACTGGAATAGTACCAGTGGATTGGCATAGGGCCAATGTGGTGCCCATATTTAAAAAGGGATCAAAGCCTTTACCAAGTAACTATAGACCTGTTAGTTTAACTTCTATAGCTGGGAAGATACTGGAGAGTTTAATAAAAAACCACATAGATGAGTTCTTGTTGGAAAAAAAATGTTTTAAGCAGCAGACAGCATGGATTCATGAAAGACAGAAGTTGTCAAACAAACCTGATTTCTTTTTATGAGGAGGTAAGTAAAACCATGGACAGGGGGGTGGCTGTGGTTGTGGTATACTTGGATTTTGCAAAAGCATTTGATTTGAGCAGCCGATTCTTCTTCAGTGTCCTCAAGAAGAAGAGGCGCTGGTGGGCCTTCTTAACTGCGCTGGAGGTGTTTATAGTCCAGGACAGGTCCTCTGAGATGTGGGTCCCTAGGAACTTGTAACTGGAGACACGCTCGACAGCCATTCCCTTGATCTGGATGCTGTCATGCGTGCCTCTTGACTCTCTTCTGAAGTCCACAATGAGCTCCTTTGTCTTGGAGGTGTTAAGGAGCAGGTTGTTGTCATCGCACCATGTGGCCAGGTGCTGAATCTCCTCCCTGTAACCCCTCTCATCATTGTTGCTGATGAGACCAATCACTGTAGTGTCGTCTACAAACTTGATGATGGTGTTCGATCTGTTCACAGGCTTGCAGTCAGAGGTGAAGAGGGAGTAGAGGAAGGGGCTCAGCACACAGCCCTGTGGTACACCAGTGTTGATTATGGTGGTGTTTGAACAAATGGAGCCGGATTGGACTTGCTGGGGTCTGTTGGTCAGGAAGTCCATAATCCAATTGCAGAGGGAGGTGTTGATGCCCAGGTCTGCAAGTTTAACTATTAGCTTGGATGGGATGACTGTGTTGAAAGCTGAGCTAAAGTTCACAAACAGCATGCGTGCATAAGTGTTCTTATTGTCCAGATGTGTTAGCACAGAGTGCAGTGCCATGGAAACGGCATCCTCTGTGCTCCTATTGCTGCGGTAGGCAAACTGCGTGAGACACGATTGTGTAGACCTGTTATTCTTGTGAATACGTGCGTACGACAAACACTTGAAATCGAGTCGAAAGTTGTGTCAGTAGGGTAGGTTCGATTATCAATTTGAACGTCTGGACCCGTAGTTGTGGAGGGAGACGTTAACCTAATACCTGAAGGACTGGTTGTCTGGGGTCGTTCAGGTTAGGCCGAGGTAAACAAGTTTGTGGTGGTATTAGTTGTGACCACATGGTGTCCCGACACACGACTCGGGGAAGGAGATGAGGGAGAAGTGGAGACTGACGTTCGGACACTTGTCTAGCTTGTGGTAGTAGTTCAAACATCTGCTGTGATGTCACTAACCAGAGTAGTCGTTGTTACTACTCTCCCCAATGTCCCTCCTCTAAGTCGTGGACCGGTGTACCACGCTACTGTTGTTGGACGAGGAATTGTG
>BLSH010377541.1:740701-752766 GCA_018402905.1 Glandirana rugosa | reverse complement strand
GAAATGGCCAAGGTGACCAGCTCTTCCAGGGTTTTAGGAATTCCCACTCGGGCCAACTCATCCTTCACGGAGTCTGACAGCCCCATGCGAAACTGGAACATGAGTGCCGCACTGCCCCATGTGGTGTCTGAACTCCAGCGCCGGAATTCGGCGGCGTAATCTTCCACAGGGCGGCGGCCCTGCTGGAGGTTGTACAGGGTGGCCTCCGCAGTGGCGGCAAGATGGGGGTCGTCATAAAGCTGCGCCATGGCCAGGAAGAAGGCTGCAGCGGAAGCAACTTCGGGGGCATTCTGCTCCCACAGTCGGAGGGCCCAGGCTTGGGGTTCACCCTGCAACAGGGAGATCACAAATCCGACCTTGGTGCTTTCAAGAGAAAATGTTCGTGCCTGGAGACCCAGATATAGGTCGCAGGCACTTCGGAAGACCCGAAACTTGCGCTGGTCTCCGGAGAATCTTTCCGGCATTGGGACCTTGGGCTCTGAAGGTAGGGCCACTATGGTACGTGCAGCTGCGGAACTGGGGGTCGGGGCGGTAGATAGTTCCTGCACCCGCTCTTTCAACCGGGTGTATCCCTCTTGGAGGTTCTTGACGGCCTGGGTGAGGCCAGCCAGATGGGCGCATAAGTCGTCCATAGCCGAGCGTGTTCCCTGCGCAGACTCAGTCATGGCTGCTCGTTTCTGTTACGTACCTGACGGTGGAGTCTGTCTTGTGCAGGGAACAACCGCTCTTGCGCACCCGATTCAAGGACCCCTGGTAGTGTAGACAGAGGCCCGAGAGTGCGGGATGGCACGAGGGCTGGATGGTCACAGATGTTTGGAGTGAGATTCCAGAGGGTCGTGCAAAGCAGGAGAATGGTCGTACAAGCAGAGTTGGCAACGTGCAGGCAGAGAGGTACAAAAGGGTTAGGCAAGCGGATCGTCAAGTTCAGGCAAAGGTTCGTTAAACGGGCGGGCAGCGGAGGTACAGAGGAGTAGACAAGCGGATGGTCGTGGATAGCCGGGGTCGATGCAGGTAGCGGACAACAGGTCAAGGCAAGCCGGGTCAACTGGAAACAGGTGAAACACAGGAACAGGTAGGGAGCTGAGGCCCACAGGTCTGGAACGCTGTAGAACGAGCAGCAGTTCAATGCAGGAGTCCCTGGGTTTAAATAGGCGCCAAACCGCCATAGCCGCGCGCGCACACGCGGGTGCGCACGGGAGCGCGCGAACGCGCACGGGAGCGCGCGGGCACGCACGGGAGCGCGCGCACCACCGCGGAAACACCCAGAATGCTGGCAAAAGGGTATTTTTCCTAACAAGGAGGCGCACCTCCTTGTTCATCCATGGCCTCTGATTTGGGTATGTGGTGATCTGCTTCCAAGTAGTGACACTGTCTATAGTGGAGTGGATGTAATTCAATACAGAAGAGGTGTAGCGGTCAATATCAATGTGAGAGCCACTGGTGGCCTGAGAAGCAAATGAACTCCAGTCCGTGTGTAAAAACCTTTCCTGGAGTGTAAAATCTACCCCCGCAGGCCACACTTTGATGGTCCTTACTGATGGCTTCACACGATTGATAAGGGGTGCATATTTGGGGGTGAGAAACAAAGAAATGTGATCCGATTGTCCTAGGTGGGAGAGGGGGGTTGCAACGTAGGCTCCAGCCATGTTTGTATAAACATGGTCTAAGGTTTTGTTTCCTCTGGTGTGGCAGGAAACATGTTGGTGGAATTTGGGGAGCACTGCTTTTAGGTTTGAGTGATTAAAATCACCCGCAATAATAAACGCAGCATCTGGGTGGGCGATCTGTTGTTTAATGATGGCTGCATGAAGTTCTTTTATAGCAAGCTTGGCATCAGCGTCTGGGGGAACATAGGCTGCTGTTATAATGTTCGAAGTGAACTCCCGCGGCAGATAAAACGGTCTGCATTTAACCATAAGAAACTCAAGTTTGGCAGAACAATGACTCATGACAGTAGCAGAGTCCGTGCACCAAGCTTTGTTAATGTAAATGCACAATCCCCCACCTCTTGTCTTACCGGAGCCATCCTGTGTCCTGTCAGCCCGGAGTGTGTGGCGTCCTGCTAGCTCGATGACATTGTCCGTTATGCCGCTGTGTAGACAAGTTTCCGTGAAGATAAAAACATTGCAGTCCGAGAGTCTCTTACTGTATGTTAGGTTGAGTCAAATCTCTTCCATTTTGTTCACCAGTGATCGTACATTGGCGAGGAAAATGCTTGGTAAAGAGAGCCGGTGCGGTGTTAGCTTTAGCTTAGCTCTTATTCCTCCGCGCTTTCCTCGCTTTTGTTTGCGATCTCGACGGCGCCGGCAAGCACTTCCCACTGCCTGGGCAGGCTGACTCGTCTCAGATGTTCTGGCAATCTCAGGAAGGAGTTGAAGATTGGCAATAAGAACGTTCGGAACTCGCAAACCAATATCCAAAAGCTCCGTTCGGGTGTACGATGTCAAGGTACAGCTGTTCCCGCACGAACAGACCCAAGATGAGCAAGAGAAGTACTAAAAAATTGCAAAATCTGGAGAGACCCTGGGCCTCGCGATCTGCTCGCGCCGCCATCTTGGGTAACCAATAACCAATTAAGCCTAATTCATTCTAACCATAATAGTAACCTCTTGCTGTATACTTAAGATGCTTAAAACTCAATTAATTTTGCCGCTCCAATGTAGATAAAAACACTATAATATCTATTAAAACATATATGTCCATTATTTACTTTGTTTATCTCATATTGGCCACCTGGTGGTGACTTGTTGTATTGCACGTATTACTGGAATTCTTGTTACTAAAGTTAAATTTAACCTTTTAAGGGAAGAATTAATTAATATGGTAGATTCTTGATGCCTGATAAGTCATACCATATTTTAGGCAAACTGGAACTTCAAAAAAGGTGAAAATTTATAGAAAATAAATAAAAAAATATTGCAAAATAAATACATTTTATCAAATATACCATCATAAAAAATATATAAAAATATATTTAAAAAAATACATATAAACATTGAAAACTATTAGAAGGGAGAAACACAAATTTTTGTTTTGTCAGTACAGTCAGTCAGTTAATACAGTACAAATACAATACAATACATGACATCACTTCCAATTTTTTATTCTGTCGTATAAGAATTTTTGTAAATGTAGTAATCTCTTCATTTTCAATATGGAGTCTAGCATGCAAAAAAAAAAAAAATGGATGATCATTTGTCCGATAATCTCATCATGTGTCCCAGGCTTAAGGCTTTTCTTCCACTTTTATAAGAATGACAACAATTTTTGGAACTACATGTTGAAGCATATCTGAGATTTGCTTCAGATTTACTTTAATGCAGTGGCATGTTTTGATGTCCACAGAACAGAAACAGGCAAGAATCCAAAAGTTTGTTTATTAAAATCCGTACAATTTATTGAATTGACGTAGAGAAGATTTTTTTATAAGGATTTCCATTTTAAATGTTGAATAAGTGAGGATACAGGATTTTAAATTGTATTTTCTGTCAAAGTATAATCCCTTGTGAACTAAATAGCATGAGATAACCAACACATCAAACTGCAAGTCCACCATATTTCACATCGAGAGCCAAACGAGACCCAAAAGTATTTTTATTGCAGTGGATAATGAAAGCTTAGCTTTGGAACAGATAACATAGCAGAGTTTATGTCAAGTTGCAGATAGGGCTTTCCAATTAAACAACAGAGATTGTTCTTAGATCATTTTTAGTGCTCAAAGAATGAGTGAAATTTTGAGCCATCTGCCAAAGAACAGTACAGTGCAATTAAAAAAAGAATGCTTCTAATAATGGAGAAAGAGAGTACAGCTCATTAAAACATTTTTTTGTAAAAAAAATATTGTGAAAAACACTTAACATTATTGCCCACTATTACTATTGTTTCTCTTTCAAAGGTTGGCCATACACTTTATACATTTCATGATACGCTTTTTAGATGTAACAAGCCATTTGATAAAATTATTATATTTTCTATAAACTGAATGTGCCAAATGATGATTTCAGTAGTTTTGTCCCAAAAGGGATGATCCATCCTGGCAGGTAATTGAATTGATGTTGACCAAAAAAAGATTTTTCTTTTCTGTTGCTTTATTGCTTTCAGTTGAAAAAGTTGTTTAATAAATCTGTGATCATTCATTTATCAATATACGTTTCTCCAGCATAAGACAATGGGGCAAATGCCCTGTCACTTATTTTCTAAATAAATGTCTCTTTCAGAGCTCTACCTATATGATCAACCCTGCATGATCTGCTGGCATAGCTGCTCTATATCTGTTTAAGAGACATCATTCACCTATATACAGTAAGCAAACATTCCACAAAGTTTACTCAAATGTTTCACCAGAAGAAACAGACACAACCATGGAAGTTGACACTACTGAACAGAAAGTCATATGAAAATAATGAAAACGTTGCACTTTCTGGGACAGTCATGAATTTTAGCTATTTGTCCTGCAATGTCTACAGCTATATCCCAGGAATCACAGCATTGACAAGTATATATGTGTTTGGGGCCAAGCCATGGGGCATCAGTCACCGTCTAGTGTGGGGCTGTAGAAGCCAATGAGTGTACTGAGCAGCAGTGGGCAGGTATCATAGAACACTCAAGCAGAGGATTTCCTACACTCTGGAACCATCAGGATGCTATGCAGTGTGTGGAACGGGTGCTGCTCCCCTGCCTCTGTTCATTCATCTTCAGTGCAGCTGAGGCTGCAGAGATAGAGACTGGGGAATCTCTGCCCTCAGTCCCTTTCCCTGCCTCAAAGACCCCTGATGTCTCACCAAAGCCCCCAATAGGGTTGATAAAAAAAATAATAAATAAATAAAGAAAGAATTGTAATACATAAATATTTAAAGGCTAAATTGTAAAAATACAAAAAATAAAGAAAAAAACACTGACACCGTTCACCCCCCCCCCCCCCCAAAAAAAAGAACGTACTGTAAAAATAAAATGACATTTTAAAAAGTATCGATAATCGATATCAGCGAGTACTTGAAAAAAAGTATCGGTACTTGTACTCGGTCTTAAAAAAATGGTATTGGGGCAACCCTATTGAGAACTATGTAGTTCAATCTGCTGAATTCTACTCTGCCAATAATACCACAGAACGTTCTTAAATTTTTCTGTAAACATACAGTAATTCTCCCAACCCTATAGAATAAAGGGATCCTATATATTTGTACTACACATACACACTTTAGAACAGCCATTTCCACACAGTTGGGAGGTGATGAAAATAACGTGGGGAACTTGATGTGATGTCACGAGTCAGTGAGCTGACACAACACCAGGAGCCAGCGTCGGAAGACGACTGGGTTTTTATTTTTAGCGAGTCGGCGGCGACAGGAGACATCACCCCATACTCATTCACATAGGAGGGGCCAGGATCTGGGGGTCCCCCTGCCCGCAGTCCCCCACAACCACCACCCAGGGTTGTCGGGAAAAGGCCCTTGTCCCGATCAACATGAGGAGAAATTGCTTTGGGGTGTGGGGACGCAGAGCCCCCCGGCCCCAAAGCAACCACCCCCCCATGTTGAGGGCATGTGGCCTGGTATGGTCCAGGAGGGGGGGGCACTCACTTGTCCCCCCCTTTCCTGATCTGCTGGGCTGCATGCTCAGATAAGGGTCTGGTGTGGATTTTGGGGGGACCCCACATCTTTTTAAAAAATATTTGGGCATGGGGTTCCCCTTCAAAATCCTCAGAGCACAAGTTGCATGCCACAAGTCAGATCAGTTAAGATGAAGATCTGAGTTGGATGTGACTTACATGCAAATCAATGGGCTGAAATCATGCCCAAGTCGGACCAAAGTAGTGCAGGAACCTTTTTCAAAGTAGGACCGACACAAGTTGTGCCAGTTAAGACTGCTCTCATAGGGAACCATTGATTTTGAAGTCGAAGCGTATGCGGACCAGTGTGAACTGACCCTTACTCTGATAACCCTAACTAAAATCTAGTGGAAAGCCATAAGTAGTCCCATTTGCTGTTTGTTGCGAAAAGCCATGTAGGGGACACAGCAAACATGTGGAAGAAGTTTGTTAGGAAATGGACGCTATTTAGGGCCATGGTGCACTTTGCGCGCTTCTCTGCGCGTTCATGCACGCCTGTGTGCACCAATGGCGCCAAAACGGCCCATTTAATCCAGCAAAACCTTGCAGCGGATGCTGTCCATTCTACAGCATTCCAGTGACCCCTGTGTCTGCTTTCAGAGACTTTCCTGCACCTGTTACCCCAGCGTTTGCTCCTGAGTGACTTCCTGTTCCTGTGACCCCGGCTTCCTTTGTACTCTGTTGCTATCCGCCTACCCTGACCCTGGCCTGTCTATGATTACTCTTCTGCCTAGTCCTTCTGTACCTTTGCTGCCCGCACGTTGGCAACTCGGACTGTATGACCACTCTACCACACGCATGAGCTCCAGGGGACTTTCACATACCACCAAGTGTCCCAGTCCAACCCTCGTGCCCCCCTGTGCTTTTGAGCTCCCTGTCTGCACTATAAGGGGTTCTCGAACCAGGGCCGTAAGAGAAGTGATCCCCTGCATAAGTCAGACTCATCCGCTAGGTACGTGACAGTAACGGACAGCCATGTCTGAGTCTACGCAGGGGACCTCTCCTATGGACAAGCTGTGTGCACACCTTACGGGTCTCACCCAAGCTGTAAAGAACCTGCAGGAGGGATACAACTGCCTGGAAGGGAGAATGCAGGAACTATCCAGCCTAGCACCAGCCAGCCCCAGCCAATTGGCTTCACGCACCGTAGTGGCCCTACCAAACGAGCCCAAGGTGCCCATGCCCGAGCGGTTTGCAGGAGACCGCAGGAAGTTCCGGGCTTTCCACAACACCTGCGAACTATACTCCGCTCTCCAGCCCCGGACCTTCTCGCTGGAAGCCACTAAGGTGGGGCTTGTGATCTCCCTCCTTCTAGAGGAACCCCAAGCCTGGGCACACCGCCTTCTGGAGCAGAAGGCCCCTGAGACCACTAGCTTGGACCGTTTCTTCCAGGCAATGGCCAAATTATATGAAGATCCCCACCAGGCAGCCACAGCGGAGGCAGCCCTCCATGCTCTCCAACAAGGTACGTGTCCAAATTCCGGCGATGGAGCACTGATACTACCTGGAATGGTGCGGCCCTTAGCTATCAGTTCTGGCTGGGTCTCTTGGAGCCACTCAAAGACGAGCTGGCTTGCGTCAGGGTCCCACATACCCTAGACGCCCTGATCGATCTGGCCATCCAGATAGATCGCCGACTGCAGGAACGCAGGGCCGAGAGATCCGCTGGACCAGCACATCTAACCTGGAGGATGTCCAGGGTTCCCAGTTACCCAGCTCCCAGTCCAGCTGCCTCCTCCTCCACTCCACCAGACCACCAGGAACCCAGGCAAATCGGGCTCCTCTGCCCGTCCTTAACCCCTGAGGAATGCCAGAGACGCATGTCGCAGAACCTGTGTCTGTATTGTGGAGGTCCCGGGCATCTGGTGAGAAACTGTCCCGCCGAGGCCAGCAAGTGCACCACCAGTAACTCGGACGGACTCCTGTATTTACCTAATGATAAGGCTCACCTTGTGCTCTCTGTCTCCCTGCAGCTTCCCAGCGGGACTATCCCAGTGCAGGCCATTCCTGACTCTGGTGCATGCAGCTGCTTTATTGACATCTCCTTCGCAGCGCACCACCAGATACCCCTTCGACCCAAGGAACATCCCATGGTCGTTCAATTGGCCGATGGGTCGAGCATCAAATCAGGCACGGCAACCCAGGAAACCACTGCAGCCTTCACCCAGGCCAAGGGAGGGCATGCTGAGTTCCTGCTATTGGACGCCATCGCATCCCCACTGTTCCCAGTTATTCTGGGTCTTCCCTGGCTCCAGACTCATAACCCCCAGATCAACTGGGCAAAGGGGGAAATAAATTTCTCTTCGTCACTGTCTCCACCACTGCCTATCTCAGCCCCAGCCCTCAAAAGATCCCGCAGTTGTGCTCAGTTGGACACAGACGTCAATCAGGAATCCCGTCTGGTCATCCCTGCACCCTACCATGAATTCCTGGATGTCAAGCAAGAAGGGAGCTGACGTCCTCCCCCCGCACCGTTTGTACGACTGCCCAATCAACCTCCTACCAGGAGCTGAAGTCCCGTTCGGACGGATTTTCCCCTTATCTGAGGTGGAATTGGTCACCCTCAAGGCATACTTAGATGAAAATCTGGAAAAAGGTTTCATTAGACCATCCACCTCACCAGCAGGAGCAGGGATCTTCTTCATGGAGAAGAAGGACCACTCGCTCCGGCCCTGCATTGACTATCGGGAGCTCAATCAGATTACCATCAAGAACCGATACCCGCTACCCCGGTCCCCAAACTCTTCCAGAGACTAGGAACTGCCACCATCTTCACTAAGTTGGATTTACGTGGGACGTACAACCTTATCGGCATTTGCGAAGGGGACGAATGGAAAACCACCTTCCGCACACGGTTCGGGCATTACAAATACCGCGTGATGCCCTTTGGACTATGTAATGCCCCTGCAACATTCCAGCACTTAGTGAATGATATTTTCTGGGACTTCTTGGACCAGTTTGTAGTCGTGTATTTAGACGACATACTGATTTTCTCTCCTTCTCTGGAAGAGCATCGCAGGCATGTAAAAAGTGTGCTCACCCGCCTCAGACTACATGGTCTCTGTGCCAAGGCAGAGAAATGCGCCTTTGAGTGTGCAGACATTTCTTTCTTGGGATTCAACATCTCTACAGCCGGAATTACCATGGACCCACAGAAGGTCTCGGCTTTTCTGAACTGGCTAGCTCCCGTTGACAAAAAGGGGGTCCAGCGATTCGTTGGGTTTGCTAAGTTCATCAAGGGGTTCTCAGCAGTCATCACCCCAATAACCCAACTCACAAAGCAGGACTCATGTTTTCGCTGGACTCCCAAGGCCCAAGAAGCCTTCTCTCAACTCAAAAAACTATTTACATCTGCTCCCATCCTCAAACACCTGGACCCTGCATTGCCATACACCTTAGAGGTGGACGTTTCCGAGACAGCAGTGGGAGCAGTTCTCTTACAGAGACGAGTCCCAAAGGCTTCGCTACATCCCATTGCCTTCTTTTCCAGAAAACGTTCCCCTCCGGAGAGGAATTACGAAGTAGGCGATAGGGAACTGCTGGCAATCAAGTCGGCTCTGGAGGAGTGGCGGTATCTTCTGGAAGGAGCCAAGAGACTAAAACCCCAGCAGGCCAGGTGGGCACTATTCTTCTCCCGGTTCCAGCTGCACATTACTTATAGCCCAGGAGCTAAGAATGTCAAGCCGGATGCATTATCATGGATGTTCCATGTCCCGGAGGACACATCGCCACCAGATACCATCCTCCCGGCCCACAGCTTTCTGTTCATCCAGGAAGACCTTCTTTCTCAAATCAGAAGATCCTGCGCCAGTTTCACCGAACCACCGGATCCCCGACTCACGTTGAAAGATGGGTTGTGGTGAATCAAAAACAGACTATACATTCCATGGGAACTCCGCTCAGTAATCCTCGGACTCTGTCAAGATACCAAAATGGCAGGTCACTTTGGTGGCCGTAAAACAACGGAGTTACTTACCCGTTTATTCTGGTGGCCTCAGCTCAAGACAGGCAGAGCTATGTGGCCACTTGCCCTATCTGTGCCAGGAGCAAGACGGAGAAATCCAAAGCCTGGGGACTACTTAACCCATTGCCCATTCCGGAACCACCATGGTCTTAAATTGCAATGGATTTCATAGTCGAACTACCATCATCTGTAGGATTCAATACTATTCTGGTGGTTGTAGAGTGTCTTACAAAGATGGCACATTTTATACCATTGAAAGGTACCCCTTCAGCGGCCGAAACTGCAGAAGTCTTTATAAGAGAACTGGTCCGCTTACACGGGATCCCCACCAACATCGTGTCGGACCGAGGGGTACAATTCACTTCTCCCTTTTGGAAGTCCCTGTGCACCACTTTGGGAGTCGAGTTGGCCTTCTCCTCGGCCTACCACCCACAGTCCAATGGTCAGACGGAGAGGACCAATCAGACTCTCAAACAATACTTATGGTGCTATTCCTCCTACTCCCAGAATGACTGGGTCTCGCTTCTACCAGTAGCCGAGTTTGCATACAATAACTCTGTCCACTCTGTCCCCTTGAGAAAAACAACAAGCTCCTCCAGGAGACCCTCTCTCAAGCCCAAGCCACCAGCAAGAAAAATTTTGATAAAGGGAAGCGAGGAGAATTGGATCTACAAATTGGCCAGCAGGTCTGGCTGTCTACGAAAAATCTAAGACTCTCCTGCCCTTCTAAAAAACTGGGGCCCAGGTACTGTACATAGGACCATTCCCTATCAAAAAGAAAATTAACAGAGTGGCTTATGAGTTAAACCTACCAACATCTTTACACATCCATCCGGTCTTCCATGTTAATCTACTCAAACCAGCAGTGAAAGATGTCTTCCCGGGATGTAGCTCCCTTGGTGGACGTAGCATCTTGGTGGACGGAGAGGAGGACCATCCTCGATTGTAGGAAAAGAGGAGGCAGCACCCAATTCCTGGTCAAGTGGAAAGGCTATGGACCCGAGGCGAGCTCCTGGGAGCCAGAGCAGAACCTACATGCAAAGGAGCTGATCAGAGCCTACTGGAGAAGACACCCAACCAAGAGAGCCTGTTTGGGCATCCGGAGGCTGCCCCTTGGGGGGGGAAATGTTAGGAAATGGACGCTATTTGGGGCCATGGTGCACTTTGCATGCTTCTGTGCGCATTCACACACGCTCTTGCTAGCATCCATGCCAATGGCGCCACAACTGCCCATTTAAGCCAGCAACACCCTGCAGCGGATGCTGTCCGTTCTACAGCGTTCCAGTGACCCCTGTGTCTGCTTTCAGAGACTTTCTTGCACCTGTGTCACCAGCGTTTGCTCCTGAGTGACTTTCTGTTCCTGTGACCCCGGCTTCCTTTGGACTCTGATGCTATCCACCTGCCCTGACCCTGGCCTGTCTACCATTACTCTTCTGCCTAGTCCTTCTGTACCTTTGCTGCCCGCACGTTGCTGACCCTGCTCACACTTGACCACCCGCCTGCCTGCTCCTTCTGTACCGCATAAGCCAGCCTGTTGCCAACTCGGACTGTACGACCACTCTTCCACACGCATGAGCTCCAGTGGACTTTCACATACCACCAAGTGACCCAGTCCAACCCTTGTGCCCCCCTGTGCTCTTGAGCTCCCTGTCTGCACTACCAGGGGTTCTCGAACCAGGGCCACAAGAGAGGTGATCCCCTGCATAAGTCAGGCTCATCCGCCAGGTACGTGACAAAGGTGCTCTGGTTAGATGAGACCAAAATTGAACTTTTTGGCCTAAAAGCAAAATGCGGAAAACTAACACTGCACCTCCCCCTGAACGCACCATCCCCACCGTGAAACATGGTGGTGGCAGCATCATGTTGTGGATATTCTTTTCTACAGCAGGGACAGTGAAGCTGGTCAGAGTTGATGGGAAGATGGATGGTGCTAAATACAGGGCAATCTTAGAAGAAAACCTGTTAGAGTCTGCAAAAGACTTGAAACTGGGGCAGAGGTTCACCTTCCAGCATACAGCCAGAGCTACAATGGAATGGTTTAGATCAAAACATATGCATGTGTTAGAATGGCCCAGTCAAAGTCCAGTCCTAAATCCAGTTGAGAATCTGTGGCAAGACTTGATAATTGCTGTTTACAGACACTCTCTGTCCAATCTGAAGAATGGGCAAAAATGTCACTCGCTATATGTGCAAAGCTGGCAGAGACATCCCCAAAAAGACTTGCAATTGTAATTGCAGCAAAAGGTGGTTCTACAAAGTATTGACTCAGGGGGGCTGAATACAAATGCACGCCACACTTTTCAGATATTTATTTGTAAAAATGTTTAAAAACCATTTATCATTTTCCTTCCACTTCACAATCATGTGCCACTTTGTGTTGGTCTATCACATAAAATCCTAAAAAAATACATTTACATTTTTGATTGTAACATGACAAATCTCACAGACATTTGTCGTTAATAGTTCAGAACGGTGTCTAAGAGTTGACCTAAA
>BLSH010377541.1:716623-734274 GCA_018402905.1 Glandirana rugosa | reverse complement strand
TGTAACAACCTAGTATATAATCCCAAGATGATATGGGAATTTAAAAGGTAAATAATGAACACACAATGGCATGAGAAAAAAGCACTTATCAGCAACCTGGCATAGTGGGGGCAAATAAAGGGAACAGGAGTCTGCAAATTCATGGAAACATCAGATGGGTCAGAGATCATCATCAGGGAAACCCATGCTAAAAGTCAAAAGAAAGGTTCACTTAAATGTGGCTGAAAACAGCCTATCTTGTGAAGTTTATTGTTCTCATATAGTCTTGTAGAATACTAAGCAGGGGCAAATTGCAAATTCCAGCAGTCCCCAGTGGTCAATCGCAGGATCTCTCAGTAGAATAGTAGTTTGGGAGCAAAACGATGAACTAAATGACTAGGCACCACTTTGGTAGCAGGGCAGCTTGCTAGTAGAACTATACCATAATACTGTGTGTATATATATATATATATATATATATATATATATATATATATATATATATATACACAGTATCTCACAAAAGTGAGTACACCCCTCACATTTTTGTAAATATTTTATTCTATCTTTTCATGTGACAACACTGAAGAAATGACACTTTGCTACAATGTAAATTAGTGAGTGTACAGCTTGTATAACATTGTAAATTTGCTGTCCCCTCAAAATAGCTCAACACACAGCCATTAATGTCTATACCGCTGGAAACAAAAGTGAGTACACCCCTAAGGGAAAAATGTTCAAAATTGGCAAAATTAGCCATTTTCCCTCCCCAGTATTATGTGACTCATTAGTGTTACAAGTATCAGGTGTGAATGGGGAGTAGGTGTGTTAAATTTGGGGTTATCGCTCTCACTCTCTCATACTGGTCACTGGAAGTTCAACATGGCATGTCATGGCAAATAACTCTCTGAGGATCTGAAAAAAGAATTGTTGCTCTACACAAAGATGGACTAGGCTATAAGAAGATTTCCAAGATCCTGAAACTGAGCTGCAGCACGGTGGCCAAGACCATACAATGGTTTAACAGGACAGGTTCCACTCAGAACAGGCCCCGCCATGGTCGACGAAAGAAGTTGAGTTCACGTGCTCAGGGTCATATCCAAAGGTTGTCTTTGGGAAATAGACGTATGAACGCTCCCAGCATTGCTGCAGAAGTTGATGGGGTGGGGGGTCAGCCTGTCAGAGCTCAGACCATATGCCGCACGCCGCATCAAATTGGTCTGCCTTGCTGTTGTCTTTAGAAGGAAGCCTCTTCCAAAGATGATGCACAATAAAGGACACAAACAGTTTGCTGAAGATAAGCATACTAAGGACATGGATTACTGGAACCATGTCCTGTGGTCTGATGAGACCAAGATACATTTATTTGGTTAAGATGGTGTCAAGCGTGTGTTATGGCAACCAGGTGAGGAGTACAAGGACAAGTGTGTCTTGCCTACAGGCAAGCATGGTGTTTGGAGTGTCTGGTCTGGGGCTGCACGAGGGCTGCCGGCATTGGGAAACTACTGTTCATTGAGGGAACCATGAATGCCAACAGGTACTGTGACATGCTGAAGCAGAGCATGATCCTCTCCTTCCAGAGACTGGGCCGCAGGGCAATATTCCAACATGATAACGACCCCAAACACACCTCCAAGACGACTATTGCCTTGCTAAAGAAGCTAGGGGAAAGGTGATAGACTGGCCAAGCATGTCTCCAGACCTAAACCCTATTGAGCATCTGTGGGGCATCCTCAAATGGAAGGTGGAGGAGCGCAAGGTCTCTAACATCCACCAGCTCCCTGATGTCACCATGGAGGAGTGGAAGAGAACTCCAGTGGCAACCTGTGAAGCTCTGGTGAACTCCATGCCCAAGACGGTTAAGGCAGTGCTGGAAATTAACGGCGGCCACACAAAATATTGACACTTTGGGCACAATGTGGACATTTTCCCTTAAGGGTGTTCTCACTTTTGTTGCCAGCGGTTTAGACATGAATGGCTGTGTGTTGAGTTATTTTGAGGGGACAGCAAATTTACACTGTTATACAAGCTGTACACTCACTACTTTACATTGTAGCAAATTGTAATTTCTTCAGTGTTGTCACATGAAAAGATATAATACAATGTTTCAGAAATGTGAGGGCTGTACTTACTTTTGTGAAATACTGTATGTATATATATATATATATATATATATATATATATATATTTGGTCCAAATAAAACGCAGTGCCACTCTAAGCTGAGACAGAGATCTCCCCTTGGTTGCAGTGAAGGGAGCTGGCGTCAGTGCACCATTCAGAGATGTAATAGCATTACCAAAGAGAAGAAAGGGCGCCCTTTCTTCTCTTTGATAAAAAAAAGACCCTGTTACTAGGTTAAAAGGTAACATTTGTCCTGGAGATAAAATATAGTTGGCATGTATTAACCTGTTCAAGAACACCTTCGCTGAACAATGAATGACCAGCTGCACACTTTAAAAAACACTACTACATTAACATGCATGTGAATTTAATTTTAAAGTAAACCAGTGGGCCTCAAGAAATGTATATAGACACTTACTTCAATTAGTAGACAAATCGATATTTCTGACTGCTGGCTTGGATCTCTTGTAGAGTGCCCTAAGACATAAGAAACCTACATTACCCTGGTATGGAGAAATTGTGTAGTAGTTGGCATTGCTTTTTGCCTCATACCTGTGATGGATGACCCTCAGAAACAATATTACAGTGTATGATATAGGGAGATGAGGGCCAGAGTCAATGACTACAGAGGCTGACTCGGCCTATGTTCCATAGAATGCAATCTGGTTTTCTGGAGACTCTAAGGAAGCTCTAAAAGAATTCAATCCAAACCGTAAGTGTCTTTAATTTGAAGTAAGTTACAATATTTGGGGCTCCCCACATTTCCTTTAAGGAATCATAGATATCTAATAATTGTCATCTGTTAGTGTTTCATTTTCCTATTTAGCTAGCTTGCTTTTCTCTGCTGATTGCTATAGATTTCCCTGAGATAAGGCTATCAAAGTACATGAGTTTGTTTGCTGGGGCTTTACTGAAACAAATGTTTGAAGTAATGATCACTTAGTGGTCAGATCATGCTCCCACATCCATCTTCATCAAGATCAATAAAACTGATCTCTTTCAAATGTACAGTATATCTACAAAAATACTAAAACACTATTTACTACCTTTAAACAGCCACACACGTGAAAGTGGAAGCATCTATCAATCATTTTAACAGTTAAGATTACTGTAATAGAAAAAAACATGTAGCTCTGCTACAGTTTTGTAAAGCATGCTATTTATTCTTTAACAAATATTTGGCATTCTTGTAAATTTTTGTCAATCTGTTGAAAAAGACTAGACATGCCTGCTTAGTCTCGTTTCAAATTAAAATTCGGACGAATTTTCATTTTTCGGAAATTCGGATGTATTCAAATGTCCAAATTACAATAGTACAGCATATAAACGAATCCGAATAATGAAAAAGAAAATTTGTACGAAATTAGAATTTGAATAATTTTATAATCGTTTGTGAATACTTTTCGATTTTGAATAGTTTTTAAATTCGAAATCGGAAAGTTTTCAAATTCCAATAGTTTTCACATTCGAAAAGTCCTCAAATTTGAATCATTTTTCAATTTCCAAAGAGAACAAAATAGAATAGAAAACAAAGGAATAGAACAGAAAAAAATAGACTAGAGAAGAATATAACAGAAAACAAAAGAATAGGATACAACAGAGTAAAACAGCTCTGTTCCACTCCACCACATTATATTCTTTCATTTTCTGTTATATTCTCCTCTATTGTATTCTATCTTTTCCCTTTCTATTCCTCTACTTTCCTCTCCACCCCATTCTCCTTGTAAATTGGAAAACGATACGAAAACTATTTGAATTTGAAAACTACTCGAAATTGATTCGAAAACTTTTCTAATCGATTCAAAAACGATGATCGAAAGAAATTTGAAAACAAATGAAACAAATGAAACAATCTAACTAAACAAACTTAGGTATATAGTGTATCGAAACAAAACTAAACTAATGAATTTGATAACTTTTCAAATTTGAAAACTATTCAAAATTGATTCAAAAACTTTTCTAATCAATTTGAAAATGAATAAACGAAACGAATTCCGAAAATGAATTAAACTAATGAAACAAATCTAACTAAACAAACATATGTAAATAATGAATCAAAACTAGACTAATCGAATTTCTTCGCTCTGCACATGTCTAAAAAAGACCAATGTTGCCTTATGTGGGCTCATTTAAAGCAGAATTGTACCAATACCATAAACTGAGGAATCTAGTCATTTAAAGTATTACCAAAAATTCAAAAGCTGCAAAAGTATGTTCTGTGACTAATTTCTCCACATATCACGGTCCTTATTTGCTTCTTCTCTGGTGCTGACTTCATTGTTGCTTCAACTGGTTTCCTCTTCCCCCATACCAGTTTCACCACTGATGACATAATTCCATTCATGTAGTTTGGAAAACACATTTACCCTAGGGCT
This sequence comes from Glandirana rugosa, assembly GCA_018402905.1. NCBI lineage: Eukaryota > Metazoa > Chordata > Amphibia > Anura > Ranidae > Glandirana > Glandirana rugosa. The sequence continues at coordinate 729,798 of BLSH010377541.1, read as the reverse complement.
TAATGCAGGATTGTGTCTAAATGGAAAATAGATGCCTTACTATGAAGGCCCATTGAACCCCTTTTAGGGAAACGGAACTTTGACTGCTGGCAGCATGGCGTCACCTAGGACATGAACCTAACACATGGAGGTTAAGTGGCTCCGGAAGGATTGGTTACAAAGACCTGAGGGGACTGGGTGGAGTGTGAACCCTAGAAAAAGGCTAGGTATGTCCCACTGAACTGAGGAGATGCAGCTGTCACAAGAGTTGCCCACCCTCCTGCCTGTTGTGACATTTGTCACAACTTTATTGGCAGTTTTGACCTTGCCAGCAATTGATGTTGCTTTATGGGCTATGCCCTCAAGTTAAATTCTGGGGTCAGTCTAATTCCAGTCTGGCACTGATGGTAAGGACAGGCCTCTTGGACTATGTGAGTTTATGTTTTATGGGTGCTCACAGTATACCTGTGACTTGCATTGTTGTGCGGTACATTTTGAGAGTTGTCACATTTGGAAAGTTCAATAAAACTGTGACCCAGCCCTATTTACAACTTTTTTTTGGGGGGGGGGGTTTGGGGGGTGTCTTGGTTTATTAGTAGGTCATACATGAGGCCATGCTTCTCAGCAGTAATGTATCCTTGACATTCATAACTCCACAGTGTGGTATCTCATAGATGCTGAATTACAACTGAGGAGCACCTAGGACCTAACAACAAAGCTACCACATAGGGTACTGCAAGACTTTTCCCCCAATGAAATAGGCCAGGATTTTGACTATAAAAGGGGCATGAACAATGGAACCTCTGCCCAGAAATGGAAAGCAGAGGACAAAAAACAAGTCAACAGTAATGTATAAAATGGAAAACTGATACATAGTGTTTTCAGCAGCGGATTTAAATCAAAAAAATAATAATTCCAGTATAAACAAATACAATAGATGAAGTAAAATACATAAATTATATAAAGTGCAAGTGCTCATATAGTCCAAAGCCGTAAATAGTGCTCCGTGTGACAGAAAAGAACCCTCTCTAATAAAGTTCAATCAAGTGCCCCCAGACTCATATTTCATCAAGGCTGGAAAGAACATCCTCCACCGGTGTCACCATGTGTAACTTGTGCACACACTGAGGCTCACCAGAAATCCTAGGGTTAATCAGCATGGATTCCAAATCCTCCAATCACCACCAGGATCCCTCACATCTGCAAATCCTGCCAGTTGGTCTTTTGTTTTTCCAACTTCCTTTAACCATACCAACCTGGAGAACTGATGACTGGGAGACTTTAACATAAGCGTTTACAAGCGACCTTCAAAAATGTGGGTTTAACCCTCCAGGACTGCCAGAATACCTGACTGCCAGGTATTGGAACTCCCCCTCACCTCCCCCTGTGTTTTGCATGGCAGTGTTATCTCTTGCGAGGAGGAAATGTCACTCCAAATTCCCTGAGGCTAATGGTCACATTAATAGAGCTTTAGATGACCTTACACTGCAGATATATAGCAATGAGGCCCAAAGCACAAGACGTACACTTCTATTTTTAGGCAGGCTTCAAGACCAATGGTAAATCCTTAACCACTTCAGCCCCGGAAGGATTTACCCCCTTAATGACCAGGCCATTTTTTTGCAATATGGCACTGCGTTGCTTTAACTGACAATTGCGCGCTCATGCGATGCTGTATCCAAATAAAATTGATGTCTTTTTTTCCCACAAATAGAGCTTTATTTTGATGGTATTTGATCACATCTGCAGTTTTTACTTTTTGCACTTTAAACAAAAAAAGGCCGACAATTTAAAAAAAAAAAACAATATTTTTTTACTATTTGCTATAATAAATATCCAAAAAAAATGTAAAAAAAAAAACAAATTTCTTCATCAGTTTAGCCCGATATGTATACTGCTACATATTTTTGGTAAAAAAAAATCCCAATAAACGTATATTGATTGGTTTGCGCAAAAGTTATAGCGTCTACAAACTACGGGATAGATTTATGGACTTTTAATTTTTTATATGGTTTTTACTAGTAATGTCGGCGATCAGCGATTTTTAGCGGGACTGCGACATTGCAGCGGACAAATCTGACACTAAGTGACACTTTTTAGGAACCAGTGACACCAATACAGTGATAAGTGCTAAAACAAATGCACAGATTACTGTATAAATGACACTGACAGGGAAGGGGTTAACACTAGGGGCGATCAAAGAGACAACTGTGTTCCCTCATTGTGTTTTCTTACTGTGTGGGTGAAGTGCTGACAGGAACAACACAGAGATCGCTGTTCCTAATCACTAGGAACAGTGATATCCATGTTTTCCCTTGTCAGAACGGGGATCTGCCTTGTTTACATTGGCTGATTTCCGTTCTGCCTCCCTGTGGAGTGATGGCGGATCAGCTCCATCTCTGCACTCGCCCACAGGATCTATTGCAGGAAACAAGGAGCAGGTATGTTGTTTTGCACAATAGAGCCGCCCTGCCACAGTATATACACGGTGGGCAGTCTTTAAGTGGTTAAAGTGATTGTAAGCGATACCTTGTAAAACAACCAACTCAGTTTAAAATATAAATAAAAGGCAAACCATTTATGCATAGATATAAAAAATATATATATATAAATAACTTTTTTTCCCTTTTTTATAAGTGATCACATTCCCTCTGTTCTCAGCTGCATTAGAGCTGGAGGAGGAGAAGCAAAAGCACACTGAGCTTTCCAGTAAAAGGTTGTGCATGTTCCATCATTGGAGAAGAGCAGGCTGAGTTCCCAGCATAGCTAAAGAAAGACCACGGTGTGTTCTGCTTAGTGTGGTCAGTTTTTTGGGGTTTTTTTGTTCAATAATTTTTTATTGAGGTATTTCAAAGATAACAACCATACCAATTTACAGTATATTCGTTTAACAAGATATTAAACCCCGCAGAGGGATCAGCATTTGGTAGTGGAAGAAATATAGATAGATAAGACAAGATCAGAAAGATAAAAAAAAAAAAAAGAGTAGGGAAAGGGAAAAAAGTACAGGGATAAAGCAGTCAAAATTAAGTGTCAGAGATGTCAATATAATAAAGTTGGTGTCACCAACCATAAATCCTGAGAGAGGTCCCGAGCTAGGCGAGTCCCCGGTCCAGAAGCCCCAACTGGGTACACTACTGCTATCTGGACCATAAGCACACCCCTCACGACCCTCCATTATCAATATCATTCTTATATCTATAATATATCACACCACTGTATGTTTATTGTACAAATTGAGCCAGGGACGCCAAAGGAGTTGGGTAACTTCAAGGTTACCAGCTGAGGCAGCGTGCATTATCTCATATGTTTTGTGTAGGTGAACCATTTGAATCACTTCCGAACTCTCTGGTACTTTAGCTTGCCTCCAGTGTCTAAGGATGACCAGCCTAGTTGCCAAAAGTATGTGAGAAATTGTAGTTCTATGTGAAAAATGTAGGTCTGAAAGCTCTAGGGACAAAATTGCCATTGCTGGTGTCAATTCTTGATCGGTGCCTGTAATATCATTAATAATTTTGCCTATCTGAGCCCATAGTGAGAGAACCTTTGGACACGACCATATTATATGTATTAATGTGCCTAATTTGCCACATCCTCTCCAACAGAAAGGTGAGTGTTGAGAAGACATTTTAGCTAGCCTATGCGGAGTCAGGTACCATCGCAACAGTATTTTCTGGTACATTTCCCAAAGATTAACACATTTGGTAGAGGCATAGGTTATTCTTAAAGCTTTCCTCCATTGTTCTATGGTGTAGTCTTGGCCTATTTCTTGCTCCCAGGATAGCATCGAGGAGGTTTTATGACAACTGCTCTTTTCTTGTAAGGATAGATATATGTCTGAAATCTCTTTTTTGGGGTTATGTGGCTGTTGAAAGTGGAGGGCCAGTTTCTGAGGTAACTGGGTCTGAAGTAGGGGGTTATTCTGCAACAGATGAGCTAGCTGGGCATGTCTAAATCTCTAATTGGGTGGGAGTTGAAACTCCTGTTCTAGTTTGGCAAACGGTTTTTAGGTTATTACCTATAGTTATCTCCTCTAAGTTGTGGATTCTATACCGTGACCAATTTTTAAGATCAAGATCTGGTATTAAATGGGATAAAGCTGTTATGGGAAGCTGTAATAGCTTCATTTTGTCATTCCAATTTTGGTACTTCAATAAATGTGACCAGGCTCTAAGTGTTGCCTGGATTTTGGGTGAGGTGTTTACATCTAATCTATGATTACAGTGAGCAGTAAGTAGGAGACCCCATAGATCGCCTCGGGGTATTTGTGACTTTTCTAGATCTACCCACAGGCTGGGGCTATCCCCCTTTGCCCATTGTTTTGCTTGTGCTAGGATCGTAGCAAAGTAATAGTCTTGTAAGTGAACATGTCCCACTCCACCTGCTAGTCTATGCTTGATCAATTTTTGGAAGGCACAGCGCGCCCTTCTTCCTTTGCCAGAGGAATTGGTTGAGAATTACTTGAAGACTGTGGAAATAGTGATTGGTCAAAGGAATTGGCAGTGTCCTAAACAGGTAAAGCAGTTGGGGTAGAGTTTGCATCTTAAAAGCTGCTAAGCGGCCGGTCCAAGAGAGTTCGAATTTACCTATGGTGGCCAATTTCTCCTTAAGGGTAATTAGGAATGGGGTATAGTTTTTAGCAACTATGTCCTTTAAATTGGTGGTTAAAGTTATCCCCAGATATTTCACTCCTTTCTCTTCCCATCGGTAAGGGTATAAAGTCTGCAGCTTGTGTCTGGTCTCAGCTGATAACCCCAAGCTCAGAATAAACGATTTATTTTCATTCACTTTATAGTATGATACATAATAAAATTCCTGCAGAACTTTGTTCACCGCAGCCAGTGAAGTTTCCACTTCCGATAGTATTAGGACAATGTCATCAGCAAATAAGCTGATGACATGTGATTTCCCATTTACCAATAACCCGGATATTTGGGGGTGCGATCTTATATATACAGCCAGGGTTTCCATAAGAAGATTAAAAATTAATGGAGAGAGTGGGCAACATTGGCATGTTCCGTTAGTTATGTCGAAAGGGGTCGACAAGGCACCTGCTACAAATACTTGGGCAGATGGTTTGGAATAGAGCGCCATTATAGCTGAGTAGACCTTCAAACCCAAATTTTACAAGAACCTGTGCCAAAAAATCCCAGTGGATTCTGTCAAACGCCTTCTCTGTGTCCAAAGTGAGGAGCAGAGAAGGCGTTTTTGTCCTATTGGCGATGTGGATAATATTTAACATGCGTCTTGTGGCATCTGCCATTTGCCTGCCCTTTGTGAACCCAGCTTGGTCTATATGAACCAGAAATGGAAGGATGCTGATTAGTTTTGTAGCCAGCACTTTTGCATATATCTTTAGATCAATATTTAATAACGAAATTGGGCAGAAATTTTGCGGAAGTGATGAATCTTTTCCTGGCTTTGGGAGGGCAACTATTCTAGCTTTTAACATCTCAGGAGGGAAAGAGGAGGAGGCAGACGCTGAGTTGAAGACATCAACCAGATGTGGTGCTAAGATATGCTGAAAGGTTTTATAATATTCCCCTGAAAATCCGCCTGGGCCCGGGGATTTATTATTGGGTAGGGATTGGATCATCTGAGAAATTCCCTGGGTTGAAAAAGGAGCATTGAGGCTAGTGAGGTGTTCCGGTGTCAACTTGGGGAGATTAATCTTTTGTAGGATCTTGTCAATAATAGGTGGGGTTGGCTGCGGAGACTCGGGGTCTTCCTTAAGGTTATATAGAGAGCCATAGTAGGCGCTAAAGGCATCCGCTATGGCCTGTGGTAGGGAATGTTTAACCTTTGTTATCGGATGGTTTATAAAGGGGTATGAGTTTTTATGTCCTTTAAGACGTGTGGCCAATAATTTCCCAGCTCTATTTCCTTGTGTGTAGTAAGTCATTTTGAGACGTCTATGGGCTTTTTCGTAGTCTTCTATCAATGTTGCTCTTAATTCATTTTGAGCTGCTATTACTCGTGCTGATAGATCAGTGGAGGGGTAAGATTTATTCTGTGATTCTAAGGAGTCTAGTAATTTTGTCAACCTGTCTACCTATTGTTGCCTCCTCCTCTTCACCCTTGCCCCTTGTTGTATAAGCACCCCCCTAATCACCGCTTTGTGAGCAGTCCATAAAACATTGGGTCCTGTACGGACTCCTGGTTCTAGTCAAAGTACTGCTGGATTGCTTGTTGAATTCTGCCTCTGGTCTCAGAGTCCTGAAAAAGCCTTGGGTTGGATCTCCAAATAAATGTTCCCTTGTTCCTTGAATCATCTTCAATAGTTAGTTGTACTGAAGCATGGTCAGACCATGTTATCTTGTTTATTTTTGAAGCCGAAGTTAGTAAGAGTGACCATCTGTCCACTAGAAATAGGTCTATCCGACTGTATGAACCGTGGGTGTTGGAAAAGAAAGAGTAGTCTCTCTCTGAGGCGTTGCAGCACCTCCAAGCATCATACAGTTCGTACGCCTTAAGCCATGCTTTCAACAATGATAAGGGTCTCTTAGATTTAGAGGTGGAGTTCATTTGTGGGTCTGGGGTGATGTTAAAATCGCTGCATATGATCAGTTTGCCTCTCGTTAATTTTTTTATTCTCCTCATAAATTTGTGGAGAAAATTTAATTGGTTGGTATTAGGAGCATATATGTTTATGATCGTATATAACGATTGGTTAATTGTGCATGACAGGATAAGAAATCTCCCCTGTGGGTCTTCTTCGGACGAGATGAGCTTAAAATCAATCCAATCTCTCACGGCGATTAATACTCCTCTTTTCTTTACATCTGCACTGGCTGTGAAGATGAAAGGAAACTTGGAGTGGGTGCACCGCGGGGGGGCCTTTTTAGTGAAATGAGTCTCTTGGACACATAGTATGTCTGAGTGGTTTTGTAGCGCTTCAGCCCAGAGGGATCTACATTTTGCCGGGTGATTAAGCCCGTTGGCGTTCATCGTGAGAAAGGATATAGGCATCATTACATATTTGTTTCCTGATGTGGAAAGCTGTCAATTTTTTACTTACAGTTTGGCAGTTGAGAAGTCTGGCGGGGCGATGATCTTGGGTGCACTTTCGATTCTGCCGGAGCTGGAGTGGCACACTAAGTTTTGGTGTGAGATACGAAGAAGTAAATAAAGTTCTGACTGCAAGGAAAGGAGAGGACATTACAAAAGAGAAAGTAATGTGAAACATGGCAAGTAGCCAAAGAAATGTAAAACTCTTGTAAGTACGATTCATGATCGCTTATTTGTAAATGGGGGGAAAGGTACTACTGGTAGTAAGTCCTTCTTAGCGGATGTGTAAAAAAGAAAGTAAAAAAGGATAAAGTAGTTGCCTCTAGCTCTAGTTGGTTGTGAGAACGAGCGTTCTTGGCGGTCACAGTACGTTAATCTGGTTCCACTCTGTTAGAAGAGTTAGATGAGGAGAAGCGTCGTTGCTGTTCTGGCACTATGCCCCATGCCTTCAAGAGAGCTATGCCCTTTTCTAGAAAGTGATAGTATGCTCCTTTCCTTCTCTGGTAACCACTAGCTTGGTCGGGAACCCCCATTTATAGTGGAGGTCATGATTCCTGAGTGCCTTGGTGACAGTAACCAAGTTTCTTCTTTTCATTAATGTGAATTGAGAAAGGTCAGCAAAAAATTTCAGAGTGGTGTAGGGCTCCGGAAGTGGATTTTGTTTCCTAAGGATGGACATCAAGAGATCTTTAATATGATAAAAATGTAGTCTTAGGATAACATCTCCAGGAACATTATCAGGCAGCAAGGTGGGTTTTGGAAGGCGATGAATCCTGTCTATAGTTAAGTTGAGTGGTGTTAGATCTGGTGCGATAGTGCTGAAGAGGTGGGTGACATATTTGGACAGGTCCTGTTGTTGGATAGATTCAGGAATCCCCTTGATCTTAACATTGTTCCTCCTGGACCTGTCTTCTATTTCTGCTAATTTTGCTTTAATGGCTTCAACCTCCTCATCCCTAGTGTCAGCCGCATCAATCAGATCGTTTATAGTAGATGCATATTCTCCCATTTTATTTTCTATGTGGTCTACTCTGGTCGTTACATCTTGCAGATTTTGTGTATACATGATACAAGATCGGACTGTAACGAACTCCTCAGGGAAACCAACATCTCCTTCAGTACTGTGTCTAGCACTGGTTTGTTAGCTGTGGGGAATAAGTCTATGGAGTCGGGGAGATCCCTGGTGTCATCTCCGGATTCGTGCGAGCCGCTTACCTCGTGGCGTGTGTCCGCGTCATCCGGCATAAATCTTGTTTTCTCTGGGCTCCCCGAGGACGGTGTGGCTGGTGAGGAGTTGTGGCTCATAGATGGGCTGCCCCTCTTTTGCTTAGTCCCCTTCTTGCTGCCTTTAGCTTCCACGCGGTGCTCCGGGGTGGATGTCGCAGTGTCACCGGCGCCATCTTGCTTCGGGCCTGCAGTGAAGAAGGCCGTCAGTTTTTTCGGCCACGCGCCTTCGTTCTTTTTGCTTGGCATCGCTCCGGGTTGTACCCCAGGGGTATACAACATCTGCTGCGGGTGTGTGGAGCCTCAGTGGTGGTTATAGCTGTTGCTAAAGGTCGCTAAGGATCCGCTATGGTAGGAGCTCAGCTCTTATGCGGCCATCATGGTCCCCTGCTGGCTCCGCCCCTCCCAGTGTGGTCAGTTTTTAACAGAAAAGCAGAGGGACTGACAGGATCACCAGGGATTTTAAACAAAGGGAGCAATAAAAAGATAACAGGATACTTTTTCATACAAGTACATGGTACAGTAGGCACATATCAGGAATATGAAATGTTGGGTTTACAGACTCTTTAAGGCCAAGGTCGCCAACCCATCAATCGTTGCCAGGTGATGGATAGATTGCATCTCTGCATTGCCAACTCTGGTCTGAACTGCTTCTTATCAGTGGTGTGGTCAGAGTGAGAGCTGGGTGAAAGGTTTGGAGCAGGGAAGGAGACAGCACAGCAGAGCAGGGTGAGAAGTCTGGAGTAGGGAAGGAGACAGCATGGCAGAGCAGCATGAGGAGTCTGGGGAGGAGAGAGCTGGAAGGAGCAGGGGAGGAGAATTGCTCTCACACAGAGCTCCTGCTCTCACTGAAGCAGAAGGTGTGTGTTCACTGGAGGTGCTGTGGCTGTGTAGCATTCAGCAGGCTTGCTGCCTGGGGTTCGCTATATGTTGGGTGAACTTTGTTGCGTGCATGAAGTGAAGAATCAAGGCCACGGCATGTAAGCATCCCCATCTGCTGCCTATTGAAGTTTGGGGCGGGGGGTGGTTGAAAGTTAGCAAAAACGTGGCTCAACCACACATTTTTGCTACCCCAAACCCGCAAGTCTAAACAAAGCCTTTGGTGGTACTTTGTAAAGTAGTTTGTGTGTTAGAGCATTAGGGCTCGTTAACACTAGCAGTTGGGGGGCATTAAAACCCCCCGGTTGAGCCCCAGTTTTGCCACCTCTGAACCTCTCCCCCTTTAGCTGCAGAGACAGTGGCCAGTGGTGTACACATACTGCAGCTACAATGCCTTGGTTTGGGGCCGTGGCAGAAATTATAGCTCCTTACTTATTATTTTGATCTTGCTAGTAAATTTCTTTTTATAAAAATATATATATATATATATGCGCAACCCAGCGATCTTTGATCTCTTTCACGTTGTTCAGGTAGATCTCCACCTCTCAAAGGTTGCCTACTCCTGCTTTAAGGGTACTGCTTAGACACAGTATTTTTGATGTTCCCTTATAAGGTAGCAAATTTTAATTTCAACTAATTTGGAGACTAAATTCATTTTTAATATTTACAGCAAACTCACCCATTCATTCATGTCTCCATGCTAGATTTTATAACTTTGAAAAACACCCCCTAGTATTGCTGGCTGTGGCCATCTTGAGTAAGGGCATAGGATTCATGTAGCATTTTTTATACTAGAATCCATTTGTGCTTAGCTCAGTCATGCAGACAGGAGCATGTGCTTAACTGAGAAAACCTCTCCTCTCCTTCTGAAGACTTCCACGATGTTCGACATCATGTGCCTATGCCTGGAAACCAGGACGTAACTGAAGAAATCTAAAAAAAAAAGTTTAAAACAAGTAAATATGATATACTTTCCTATCCATTTACTAATGCTAGCAGCAACAAACAACAAATAGTCAATAGGGAACAGAGAGTGCAGCGCTGTATAAAAATTGGTCTTAGAGTGAGACCATATGTAGATATAATATTTCAATTTTGAAAGTACTGGGGGGTGGGTAGTAGACCAATATCACATGCATAGTTTTAGTAACAATACAATAAAAGTCCTTTTTAAAGTTCATATGTAGGTGTGGAGGCTCTCCATAATAGATGTAGAAAAATAAATAAGGTGATACAATGCGTTGTCCTAGACTGGACTTAGGTTAAAGTGGCAGGTGCCTTGGCAATCAGGTGCTTGATGTGGTGACAATCCACAATGGTGGGTGATTGTACTTACCAGAAGCTGGTAAAGTACCAGCAAAGTAGATGATAATCCGAACGGTCCAGGAGGGATGGAGAAAGGTCACAGTGCAAGGTGCTTGAGTAAGTGCTCAAAAAAGTGACAATCCCCACTGTACGTGGGTATGCTTACCAGAGGTTAGTAGTATGAAAGCAGAGGTATGATGGTTCTTTGTGGTGTGGATACGGATGGATCCCTTCTCGGTTTGTAGTAGCCCTGGAGTTCACTTGGAGGGTTCTTACGCCTCTTCAGTGGACAAGTGGTATCACTCGCAGATGTTTTTAGTTGGAACAAGAACAAGGAAAAACTCCATAGCGTAATTCCGTATGTCACAGAAATGTATTAAATGTGGATTAAAAACACTTACATTGGTTAAAATAGAGATGAGCTCATCAATAAAAATCCAGACAGCAGTGTGTTGGGGGACAGGATCCAACGCGTTTTGTTTGCTAAAACGCCTTCAGCCCACTGAAGAGGCGTAAGACCCCTCCAAGTGAACTCCAGGGCTACTACAAACCGAGAAGGGATCCATCCGTATCCACACCACAAAGAACCATCATACCTCTGCTTTCATACTACTAACCTCTGGTAAGCGTACCCACGTACAGTGGGGATTGTCACTTTTTTGAGCACTCACTCAAGCACCTTGCACTGTGACCTTTCTCCATCCCTCCTGGACCGTTCGGATTATCATCTACTTTGCTGGTACTTTTCCAGCTTCTGGTAAGTACAATCACCCACCATTGTGGATTGTCACCACATCAAGCACCTGATTGCCAAGGCACCTGTCACTTTAACCTAAGTTTAGTCTAGGACAACGCATTGTATCACCTTATTTATTTTTCTACATCTATTATGGAGAGCCTCCACACCTACATATGAACTTTAAAAAGGACTTTTATTGTATTGTTACTAAAACTATGCACATGATATTGGTCTACTACCCACCCCCCAGTACTTTCAAAATTTAAATATTATATCTACATATGGTCTCACTCTAAGACCAATTTTTATACAGCGCTGCACTTTTTGTTCCCTATTCACCCCCAACTTTGTCTGTTGTCGTGCCAGCTGCTCTTATACACAACCAGGTAGCGCAGTATTCATCTAACCCAAAACAAATAGTCAATGTTGATTGAGAGAGTCAAGTTCCGCTTTAACTGATTTACCCAATTAATTGATAGTTGCATAAATAATTGAAATCTACACCATAATTCTATATACTGTGATCACACATCAAGTCTGTTATATTTTAATGGCCTGTTAATATGAAATATTCCAAACATTATAAAGTACAAATCTCCTCCTATTTACTGTTTGACTTTATTACATGGAGAATGAATGTGTACAGTATTAGTGGTGATTAAGTTTGTTAACGATTTGCTGACTTTGCAAATCTATGTAATAGGGATCAATACCCCTGTGCCTGTTCATTGTTGTACGTGCACTTTACTTTACAAATTTGTTGAATACTGGTCATTTTTTAGGAGTCTATTTTTATTCTGTTTAAAAGAATGGAATGAGCACACAAATGCCTAACTGCAGTCCCCTGGCACCCATGTGCTGTCCCATGTAAATTGATAATTTTTTGCATTTCCATCATGCTAAAAAAACAAGGGATAGAAAGGATCATGTGACCTGCTAGGAATTTCTTTGTATCATATGCTCTCTAATTGGCAGCTAACTGTGCTAAAGGGTGCTTACACAAATATGTCTGCTCCCACCATCATTTGTCTAATTGAAGAAAGCAGTATGATAGATGATATATTTATGTTTTATGTTTATTTTTTTTTATTTCTTTATGTCCAGAATGAAATATCTGAGATTAATTCCAGCTCTGGTAGGGCACCTTCTACCAAAAACTGCTCCTGTGCCCAGACTATGGATATTACATTTTTTACTTATTCTCAACAGGCAGTAAAGGGACTTTAAAACAAGCCATTCCCTAATCTTCCAACCATCCTAGGACTGTCCTTTGATTTGAACTAAATCCCGGGGTCCCACCCCATGTCCCAGCATCACACGCTGGAATGCTTGTTTCAGCATCTGGTACCAGTTAAAGGCCAGAGCTCCTAATCATAGTTACATAGTTACATAGTTACATAGTTAGTCAGGTTGAAAAAAGACACAAGTCCATCCAGTTCAACCAAAAAAAAAAAAAAAAAAAGAATATATATATACACATATATATACACATATATATATATATATATGTATATATACACATATACACATACAACCAAATAATCCCATATACAATACTTCACCCACAGTTGATCCAGAGGAAGGCAAAAAAACCCCAGCAAGGCATGGATCCAATTTGCTATAACGGGGGAAAAAATTCCTTCCTGATTCCCCGAGAGGCAATCGGATTCACCCTGGATCAACTTTACCTAAAGATGGGGGGTCTTCACCAAAACCGGTCGTGCCAACTAACGAAATTTTTTCCGGACCTAAGAAAGGAATTACATTTATTATATTGACCCATGATTGTAGAAATCCATTTCAACTAGGTCCCACTTAGGCTAACGGAGAGCCCCTTAGTCCTTCCTTAAAAAAGGGGGCAATATCGTTTAACCTAGGTACGGAACGACCCCAAAAAAACGGAAGGAGACCTAGTTGACACCCACTTCATAACATATACCCTAATAAACCAACATACACATATACACATATATATGTATATATATATATATATACACATATATATACACATATATATATAAGAAAAAAAAAAAAAAAAAAA
>BLSH010377541.1:701040-715670 GCA_018402905.1 Glandirana rugosa | reverse complement strand
GTATAAGAGACAGTTGTGGATCATTTGGGGCCGTGTCACTACCAACCCCGACGTGGACATGAGCTCCCCCATGCTCCTTTGTATACACAGAGCTGAAGAAAGTATTTAATAAGTTTGCCTTCTCTTTGTCCCCAGTCACGCACTCTAGATTATTTTGTAAAGGGCCTACATGCTCAGACCTGACCTTTTTACTATTAATATATTTGAAGAATTTTTTGGGGTTTGTCTTACTATCTTTTGCAATCTGTCGTTCGTTGTGAATTTTTGCATCCTTGATTTCCTTTTTACATATTCTGTTATATTCTTTGTAACATTTAAAAGATGGTAGTGTTCCCTCATTTTTATATTTTTTAAATGCTCTTTTCTTATCATTTATAACTTTTTTAACTTTGGCCGTGAGCCACATTGGTTTTCTTTTTAGCCTCTTAAATTTATTGCCCATGGGAATATACTTTGCAGTGAGTTCGCATACAGTTTTTTTGAAAAATTCCCATTTCTGTTCTGTGTTCAATGATGCTAATATTCCCTCCCAGTCTAAGTCCTGGATAGCAGCCCTCATCTTTGTAAAATTTGCTCTCTTAAAATTAAGTGTTTTTATCTTTCCCATTTGTGTTTGTTGCTTGCAGTATACCATCGCAGCATACTTACAGAAGAATGGGCAAGAGCATCATCTCCTACTTCTGGTGGTATGACAAACACATTGCATGACACAGAGCCACAATAATAGCCTGGGACAAAAGACTTCCCAAATCTGCTTTCCAAGCACTGCATTGTGAGATAGATCAGAATTGGCTAAGAGGAGAATCTAAATCAGTCACAGTGCAGTTACTGTAAAGGATTCTCGTGAGAGCTCCAGGAACTGTGGGCTGAGCATTTGTCACCAAGGGCAGTAACTGCATGTGGTGGTGAGATTACAGGGCTCCCTGGGATTTTTTGCTTATATAAGCATTGCAATTGTCATTTATTGTGGAAGTTTTGGGGGCTTGGGGAGAGAATCGGTTGGCCATTAGTGCTTTGGGAAATGGCAAAAATAGAATCATGGTCACTAATGCTTTGTGGGTAAAGGAGAAGGAATCAGCATACCTGTCAGGCACCTGATGGTGGAGTCTGTCTTAGGCAGGAAGCAACCATTTTTACGGCCCTGGTTCGGGTACCCCTGGAAGGACAGACAGGGAGTTCGGGAGCACAAGGGGGCACGAGGGTTGGACTGGTTCACTGTTGGTGGTGTGAGTGGTCCGGTAGAGGCTCGTGCAGATAGTAGAATAATGATGCAGGCTGGGGTCGGCAACTGGCTGGCCAAGCGGTACAGAAGGTGAAGGCAGAAGAGTCGTCGGGTACAGGCAGGGTCAACAACAGGCGGGCAGCAGAGGTACACAAGGATCAGACAGGAGAGTTGTCTTTGGTAAGCTGGGACGTCAGTGCAGGCAGAGATCAATCAGAGTCAAAGACAAGCCGGGTCGCAGGAACAGATAATCAGGATACAGGTCGCTCAGGAACACACAAACTCTGTAGAATGGACAGCACTGGCTGCAGGGTGCTGTCTGCTTAAATGGGGCCATTTGGCAGGCGTGCGTGAACGTGCACAGGCACGTGCACAGGCGCACAGGCCCGGTTTCCATGGCACAGTAATTTCCCAACAAGACCACTAATTCTTTAGAGGGGAAAGGGGAAGAGAATCAGCAGAACACTAATGCTTTGGGAGGAGGGGAATAGAATCAATGACAATGGACCACTAATGCTTTGGGGGAGAGGGGTATTGAAATAGTAGACCACCAATGCTTTGGGGGCAGAAGAGCTGAATCAGAGGATGATTAATGTTTGATAAAATTAAGGAAAGAATTGGTGGACCACTAGCACTTTTGGAGGGGAGAGAATCAGCGGACTATTAATGCTTTGGGGACGGTGAGAATAGAATCAGGGGACAACTCATTGTTTGGGAGGGAATTAATTATTGCCACTGTCCATCAATGATTTAGAGACTTTTTTCTACTGCCACTGACAAACTGCATAAGGGCAATATGTAACACAGTTTTCTGAACTAGTCTAAAACTATTTGAATGATGTAGTCGGCTAGTTCTTCTTTAAGATCGATTTGGAGAAAGTGGTATAATTTGGTTTATATTCTGAATGCAGAAAATTATATGTAATGAGAGTTTCATTTTATTAAAATAATCCTATGTTCTGAGGTTTATGAGTGTCTATGATACTGCCACTTGTAGCACAGTAACTAAGGAGTATTTTTCGAGTACAAGGACAGCAACATGTGAATGTATACAGGGAGTAGACTCTGACTCTATTTAACTATGCCCTTTAAGAAATGCCCAAGATTCGGTGCAATGTAGCCATGCCCACATTTTTGAAAGACCAACAAATTTCATCGTCCCCTTTTTCCTGAAAATCCTCAAAGATCACAGCAAAGGCTTTAAAATCAGGTTTCATCCTGTTTCTAACCGTTTATAAATCTCTGCTGTGTGTTTACATTAGAAGGCTGCAGCAATTGGAAGTAATACAAAAAAAATCAAGGATTCATTTCTCCACAATGCAAATAGGTAGCTACAGAGATGAAAGAGGGTTTTTAAAGCACTTTTACTGCATACTCTGAACAAAGATTGACTTTAATGGAATATTAGGTGACAAAACATCTTTCATCAAATAACAGGTTTGGCCAGAATATTGTAATGTTTAGAAATGGATATAAATTGAAGGAATTCAAAAAGGGACTTAAAGGTGCCAATACAAATAAATATTAAAATGGAAAAACATTCATATAAAATCATTAGGAGATATCCATACAATTAGGAGATATCCACCAAGCTATTTCTTCTTTAGAATAATGTACATACTGCAGGTAGAATCACTGAAGATTCAAAAACAATATATTAATTGACATAGACATAGACTAATAAACACCACATAAAGTGATCATACAATTGTATATACAGACAAATAAACTACAATGGGAAATAAACACAATGATTGCACATTCTTAATATAGGTCATCATATATGAAAAATGTGCAATTATTGTGTTTATTTCCCATTGTAGTTTATTTGTCTATATATACAATTGTATGATCACTTTATGTGGTGTTTATTAGTCTATGTCAATTGATGATTCTACATGCAACATGTACATTATACTCCCGAAGAAGCCATAGCCCGACGAAATATGCAGAGAGGAAATTACTGCATCAGTATTGTACAAAATCGTATGGATATCTCCTGTTGTTTTAAATGACATTTTTGTACATTTTAATGTTTATTATAAAATTTTAAACTTTTATATAATTATTTGTGTTAGCACCTTTAGGCTCCTGTCACACGGGGGGCCGCCCGAGTGTTAGCGGTAAAACACTGCTAATTTGTGATGTTTTACCGCTTGTTATAGCGGCGCTATGGCGCCACTATTAGGGTGGCGGCAGTGCGCTTTTAACCCCCCCCAAAGGAGTTAAACAGGGGTTAAAAGTGCCAGTTTGCGGCGCTCCTGAAGCGATGTTCAGCGCTTCGGGAGCACTGCCCCAATTTTTTCAATGGGCAGGGGTGGTATAGGAGCAGTGAATACACCGCTCCCACACCGCTGTAAAGATGCGGCTTGCAGGACTTTTTTTACCGCCCCGCAAGTGCACCGCCCCAGTGTGAAAGCACTCAGGCTTTCACACTGGGGTGTATTGGGGTGAGTTTTTCAGGCGCTTTTTAGTCTCTATTTTAAGCGCAAGAGCGCCTGAAAAACGCCTTGGTGTGAAAGGGGTCTTAAAGTCCTGTTTCAATTCCTTCCATTTGTCTTTGTTCCTTGGGGATGCAGTACCGTGGACTCTCAGACACCAGATAGCTTTTTCAATGTTTAGAAATGGTAATGACAGAACCACACAGAGCTGTTCCCATATTCACTAAAAACATCTATTAAATTAATATGTTTAGCATTATCCGTTATCACTACCCATTCCTAGAAGGGGAATACAGTTGCCTGAATGTTACCTCCACCACCAGTGAGCAAATACTAAAACATAATTTCATATTAGAGAGTACTAATCTTCTCGACAAGCATGGTACATACAATACACCAGGGAAATGCAATTAGCAGACCTCCAGCTGTTGCAGAACTTCAAGTCCCTCGAGGCATAGCAAGACTCTGACAGCCACAAGCATGACACCCAGAGGCAGAGGCATGATGGGACATGTAGTTTTGCAAGGGCTGGAGGTCTGCTAATTGCATATCCCTGCAATACACCATAAAAAAATTGGAAATTGAATTAATCCAGTTCAGTTTTAAAATAAGAACCACATTTACATACCTCTCAGCTTTCTAAGTTGAGAAAGAGCAACACCTTTTAATGCAAAATATGCATAGAACACAGCCCTGAAATTATCATTTTTTTTTACCACTGTTTTTTTTTTAAACTGGATTTTAAGTACCAAATACAATACTTTAGAGATTGGATAAAAGGTTTGGTGCTGTATAACACTTATGGTAATTACATTATTTTCTTTATATATAGAGAGGTTTATTCAGCAGATCTAAAACACAGAACGTACCTTTCCCTCACCACGTTCTGGTGTGAACTGGCCCTAAGGGACTGAAGTCTACATTTTGATTATATATCCAAATGGCTCTGTATTTATATAAATGTATGAATTTATTAACAATGTTATCTCATTGCCATGATATCTCAATTGTAAAACATCTCTGCTGATGTCTTAATTTATCCTTAAAGTGGTTCTAAAGCCTAAACATTTTTTACTTTAATGCATTTCTTGCATTAAAGTGTTACTAAACCCAGGAGCCTGCATTCATTATATGTGGTCTCCCACAGTGCACAGAACATGGAAATGCAATTAGTTTAGTAAATATAAACTGCTTAATACCTTTTCTCATCAGCAGTATATAACAGTCTTGTAACTTCTA
The DNA here is from genome assembly GCA_018402905.1 of Glandirana rugosa. NCBI lineage: Eukaryota > Metazoa > Chordata > Amphibia > Anura > Ranidae > Glandirana > Glandirana rugosa. The sequence goes on along the minus strand of BLSH010377541.1, from coordinate 710,768 downwards.
TCAGTGCCTGGTTAAAGCTTGTATGAGGAGTTTTCATACTGCACTGGCTGACCTATCAGGATGCAGGACCCCCGATCCTCTATCTGGACAGTGCTGATTGGCCCTGTGCTGATCACATGCAGTCTCAAGTCTCAAACTGAGCATGTGCAGCCTGACTCCAGTAACTCTGTCTTATCCGGACCTGTTTTGGAGAAGAAGGGGAAGCATCTGTGCATATGTGATCAAACAGCCTTTTTACGCAATGCAGAGGATTAACCCCTTAGGTTCCACAGTGAGTATTACAAGCATGCTTCACTGAATATACAGAATGATTTTACTGTTGTGGGTTTAGTAACACTTTAAGGTAAAAAATGTTTAGGCATCAATTTTGGCCCGATCCTGGTTGGTGGCTTTGGCCCAATACTTCCTGAGCATCACCATTGGTTAGTGAGGCTGCCTATCATGGGTAGATGAGTATGTAGATCACGAAAAGTCAGAGTAAGGCCAGAGCTCCTAGCCTGTATAGTTGTTCCAGGTCAGTGATTTAAAAAGTACTGAAGACTTTGCATTTCTATAACAGGGAACTAGTATTTTCAGAAGGGATGGTCAGCAATAGAAGCCTCCATACATCCTCGGTAAAGATTTCCTTTAAATTATTAACAAAGCAAAATGCCTATTGACAAATCATTTATCTGTATTGATATTCTACTTTTCTTTCTTCTCATTAGAAGAACAATTGCAATTTATTTCATTCTACTTCTAGATCCATATGTGAGATCATTGCACCCAGCATGTAGCATTAATGAAGATCTCCAGATATACCCCAAGGTCATCCAAAACAGCAAACCATACCACTTCGACAATTGAAAATTTGCTGTTTTTTTTATCCTGACTGGAGTTCTCCTTTGAAATATAAGTCTATTTGAAAGCCATTACTGGGTTAATTGACCTACAGCTTTTTTATACACCTCCAAAAATGCAAACAGATAAAAGCATATATAGATGCAAGTGTAGCCAATGCCCCCCCCAGGGATGGCTGGTAGTTGTGGTCCATCTGTCACCTCTACCCTCAATCACACAATTCTCCCTTCATCCGAAGTCACTGAACGGGCCGGTACTTTGTTTGTTTGTTGTTTTATTGAGGGAATAAACTTGAATAGGGTAGGGATGACTGTGGAATTCCCAAAGATCATAAATACAGGACCATGCTATATAGAACTCCGTATATAAACTCCTTCTTCCTCCAGCACTGACACTTGCTGACCATTACACTCCTTCACTTCTCTCCTGCACGACACTTGATTTTTCGCCATTAGGCCTGAAGGGAAATTTATCAAGCATCCATTACATCTTCCTCCACCCTAGCTAGCACATGGTGAGGCCTGCACTTTTGACAGCAGGACCTCCGGACCGTCCGTCATAGGCAAGGGCCGTGGGCCCTCAGAATGTAAGGCCACAGGCCCTCAAAGTGTAGCTAAGTACAAATGTGCTAGCTGGATCTCGATGGACTACTGCTCCCAGCCCATCCTCTTCCAGGCCACCCCGGCATATCTCACTGTCCAGTGACACTGCTCCACTAACTGGCTCCTCCACCTTCCACAGACTCTCCACTGTCTCCTCCCAGCCTGCTCCAGTCCTCTTCACCAGCTCCTATGGTCTGTCACTCACCGACACCGGTGGATCCTTTAAGGAGCCTCTCCTGTAGCCTTTCTGTTGCTCTTCTTCTGCTCCCTTGTGCTGCTCTAGCAGCTCTTTCCACTCTTGGCTGCACCTGAGCCACCAGGCCTCAAGGGCATCCCCCCCCCAGACTGGGGGCTCCCCGATGAGGCCTCAGCAACCACTGCTACATCTCCACTCTTCCACCCAACACTCTCCTTCCCCCCGCTGGGCAGACCACAGTATTTAAGGAGACCTGCCCCCTGCCAATCCAGGTTGGGGATTGATCAGGGCTCCTTAACATACCTCAGAAAGTCCCACCTCCTGTTCCATCCCCTTTTCCAGAACCTACTGGACTCAACGGGGAGGAGTAACCAAGGGGTGTTCCTTCCTGCAGTCTCCAGCTCTTCCTGGGCCATGCCCCTGCCCATATTAAAACATTCAGGCCTACACACTAGTTAGGCCTAACTAAATTTGCCTCTCCTACACAAAGTTATCCTTACAATATTTAGGACACTCCCACCCCCCATCCATCATAGTTTAACTGAGATTCTAGAGAAAAGACACAGTTGGCTGCTGAGACTGTCAGAGAGAGAAGACCTATTATTGGCAGTTATGGGTCAACTGGACCTCGATTTATGACCAAGAGATGAGTCCTCTTTTTCATGAAGAACGTGGACTGGGGAACATAGTTGCCCTGAGGTATCTAAGAGAAAAGAGAAGAAAGTGATGAATAATTGTGTTATGCGGATAAAGAAAGACTATATATGTTGTTATTTCAGGCTGTAAAGAAAATTCAGCAAGTGTACCCAAGTCAATGACCTAGTGAGGTCCTATCCAGAGATAGATAGCAGGCATGATGATATGGGCATTGCATTTCAGTGCTTCCTGTAAACGACTGCAGCTACTTCATGCCTACATGCACTCCAGCAATGGCTGCATGGAATTTCCATTTTGGTGAGAACAGTGAGCCATGCCTGCATAATGTGTTTTCCAATGGCCACTTGTAGTCTCAATCAGAAGCCCATGTAACAGAGTAACAACATAGGAGCACAATTAGGAGACGCAGACAAAGCACCATCACTCTATAACAGGACCTTTAATGGCAGGACCAACAGGTATTTTTTTTCTATTTTAGTGATATGGTTAACATTTACAAAAGCAAGCACATTCAAAGGTATACAGTTTTCAAACCTAGGAAAGCTGAATTATTTTACTGGTGAAAGAAGACAAATGTGTAAATCTATTTAAAAAAATAAAAAAACAATTCTACTTGTGAGAAGTATAGGGTATTTCACGCTGCAATTATACTGTATGCCTTTATGAAACTTTCAAACTTTATTATTTTAAGGAATTAATTTATATTGATTGTCATACTGAGAACATACAGGCTTCATAAACAAAGTAGTTGAGAAGTTAAAAATGGCATACAAAGGTCCATAACTGAGTGTTACTGAAATGCTGCTGTTTCTACTCAAGTGTACGTCTCAGTTGCTACGATTTTCAGCAGTATGGACTATTAGACAATTAAGTCCTCATAGACTTTCCCACAGCTGTCAGTCACTTCCTGTTTAAATAGACATGACCTTACATATGCCATTAAACAGCTTCCACATTGTAGTACATTTTTGTGGGATCTTCCTCTTTTTTTCTATACATATATTATTTAATACAGTTTTCCATTCTTTTTATTCATTTTTATTTATTACAGTTAGTGTCTCGCTAGGATTCTTCCTATTGATACTGGAGCCCTATGTGGTTTTAAAATTACACATTGGGGTTAATTTACTAAAACTGGAGAGTGCAAATTCTGGTGCAACCCTGCAAAGAAATCAATCAACCTCCAGTTTTTTTTTATCAAAGCTTAAGTGCCCATTCACACAGGGGAGACTTGCGCTCCGACTTGAGTCACCTAAAGTCGCTTGACATTTGAAATCCCATTGAAATTAATGAGAGTCGTCTTAATGTACACTACTGAAGTCGGATCGACTTCAGAAAAGGTTCCTGTACTACTTGGAGGCGACTTCTATCCGACTTGTGCCCATAGGATTCAATAGAAGTCACCTCCAAGTCGGATCCCCCATCCATATGGAAGCGACTTTACAGTATAAAGAATACAATTTATTTTTAGGCAACCCCCTCCCTCCCTTCTCTGATTGGTCAAGGCAAAGTCGCCTGGCAAAAGTCGTGTTGTAAAGTCGCCTCAAGTCCCTGAAGCAGCGCTGAAGTCGCACTGAAAGTCACGCTGAATTCACCTAGCAAAGTCACGCCGAAGTCGGGTCGCCCCTGTGTGAATGCAGCCTTATGAACAAGCTGAAGTTAGAAGCTAATTAGCTACTATGCGCAGCTGCACCAGATTTTGCACTTTCCAGTTTTAGTAAATCAACCCCATTGCATTTTTGTAATAGATTCAAGACACAAGAAATAATCATTCCAAAGGAGAAGTTGTGCTGGTAACAAATTTTACTGCATATTGAATTATTTTGCCTTTCATGAGATGCTCCAGCACCCAGCTGTGAAGAGTCCAGTTCTTTATTATGTGTAAAAGAGATAAATTAATTTAAATTCACTCTTATTACGCCATACCATAATAGCACTGATGCATGTCTGCTGAATTTAGAAGATCATTTTGTTATTGTGAAATGATGATGTCATCTGCTGGCTGTTGAAGACCTGATTTTACACTATCTGGCCAAACTTTTATGGCTACCTGACCATTACACCTATAATAAAGCCAAATGTATGTAAACAACAAAAAAACTGAGTTCATGCAGAGTGGAGTATACTGTTAATCCTACAACATACAAAAACATTTTAAAGCGGTTGTCTACCCTTATGGGGGGTTTTTACCTACAGGTAAGCCTATAATAGGGCTTACCTGTAGGTAAAATGAATATATTCCCCCTCCAAGCAGCTGTGGCGTTATGGCGCATGCGCCGCGTATGTCCCCGTGCATGCTTCGTGATGTCCCGGCAAAAGCCCAGCGCATAGCGTCAGACCTTGCCGGAATGACCTCTCACGGCTCCGGCCAGTCACAGCGCCAGAGCCGCGTACCTGAAAGCAAGATCCGAGGGAAGATGTCCGCTCCCTCAGAGGAGACCGAGCAGCCTGGTCGGATCTTCATTTCAAGGTGAGTATTTCATAATGAGCTAGTATGCGGTGCATACTAGCTCATTATGATATTGTCTTGTAGGTTTTTATTTTTATTTTTTTGTTTTTTTACTGGGTAGACAACCACTTTAAACAATTGTGCTCTTCCCACTTTGTTGCTCAGTTTGGGAAAGATCATATTCTGTTCCTCTGTGAACAAAACCAGGTCAATAAAGACAAACGGTTGTAAGGAAAGGTATAAGGACCTTGAGCAGCACTTGTCCTCTAGTGTAAATAAATAAAGTGCAATGTCTGGTGTGTGTGCAGCTGCTGCTGTAGCCCAGTTGCTGCGGGGAATAACGTGATGTGTGTGAACAGGTTAATTTTTGTTCAGGCAGCTCTTGCAATCTATAGTGTTCCCCCTATTTTTCTTTTAACATAAGTTTAGTGACTACATGAAATCTCATATGAATGCAACAATAATATATGCAAATAAACACACAGTAATAAATTAACAATAAAGTGCTGTGCTCTGTGCAAAAAATTTCTGGTGTGCAGTCCATATTTCCAATTATAAGATCTAAAAAGTGCTTATTGAAAATTTTATTTTATTTTTATTTTTATTTTATTTTATTTTATTTTATTTTATTTTTATTTTTATTTTTAATTTTATTTTAATTATTTTTATAATTATTTTAATTTTATTTTTATTTTAATTTTAATTTTATTTTTATTTTTTTATTTTTATTATATTTTTACTTTCATTTTTATTTTATTTTATTTTTATTTTTATTTTAATTTTATTTTTACAGAAAGAAGGGGGATACTTATGAAATGAGAGATCTAATATAACCAAACCCAAGCTCATGCTTACTGACAACCCTCTTCCCTTGTCTCTCAGCTGTGGTCATGAGTTGTCACCCTGTCATATGAGCTTCCAATAGAGACAACATGTCACCTGGTAGAAGTGTGCTGATGTTGGACAAAAAGACTTGACTCATATTCAACATTTCAGTTCATCGCTGGGGTTTAGGTCTGGGCTTTGTGCAGGCCACTTGAGTCCCTTTATGCCAAACACGTCAAAGTTTGTCTTTATGGTGTGGACATCTTCCCTTGAATCTTGCTTCCGGGTACGCGCTCCGGCGATGTGACTGGCCAGAGCCGCGAGATGTCAAAAGTGAAGATATGGCTCACCGCCAGGATAAACCTTGTCCCATAAAGGGTTTAAATACCCCGCCTGCTCCAGGACTCTCAAAGAAGAGGTCTCCACAGTTCAACAATGTCTTGGTTACAGGCAGCATACAGTCCTCACACAGTGTGTGACTCCACTGCACACTTCACAGATTCCTTTCGTTTTCAGCCCTTTACTGCATGTGAGTGTAGCCATGTGCTCCCTTGAGAGTGGCTGGTAGTAGTGGTTCACCTTATAGCTGCCCTCAATCACACCATATATCACACATCCGGAGACACTGAACAGGCCAGCTCTTGTTTTTGTTGTTTTATTTAGGGGAAATAACTTGGATGGGGATAAGGGATGACTGTGGGATGCTCAAAGAATTATGATACACAAACTCCATATACAGTCCTGTATATGCACAATTGCACTGCAGAATACCCTTCTGCAGACTGTTACTCCACAGAACTCTCCAGCATTCAACTTGCTGACCGTTTCTTCCACAGTTCTCTCTCTAGCACAGAACTTGCAGATTATCACTCTTTTACTTCTCTCCAGCACATCACTTAGTTTCCAGCCTGAAGGAAATTTATCAAGCTTCTCTACTCCTTCCTCTTCACCGCGGCTAGCAGATGGTGAGGCCGACTCTGTATCAGCAGGACCTCAGGAACACCCATTACAGGCCAGGGATCGCGGGCCCCTGAATGTGTAGCAAAGTACTTGAGTGCTAGCCAGGCCTTTGATGGACTACAACTCCCAGCCCACCTCTCTTCCAGGTCCCACCAACCTGGTTTTTCTTAGTGAGTCTCCTTCCCCTGACTGGCTCCCAAGGCCTCCACAGGCTGTCCACTATTCCTCCCCCAGCCTGCTCCAGCACTTTCTCCTCCAGCTCAAAGGGACCGTCACTCACCAAGCCGGTGGATTACTTTAAAGTCTCTCTCTGTGTAGCACCTCCGCTGTTATCCTGTTCCCCTGTGTGATTCCAGGAATCACCACCACTCCTGGCTGCACCCAAACCACCAGGCTTCAAGGTCACCCCCCCCCCCCAGATGGGGGCGACCTCCCGGGTAGAGGCCTCCACAGCACCTCTGCTACATCTCCAGACTTCCACCCGACACTCTCTCTCCCCCGACTGACCCAGCCCAGAGTATATAAGAAGGCCTGTCATCTGCCAATCCAGATTGGGATTGATCAAGGCTTCCTATGACACTCCAAATGATGACACCTTTGTCCCACCTTCATTCTGAAAAGTTCCAGTGCCTCCCAATAAAAGGTAGGAGGGTTTTGTGACCTCCTCTGTTGGGCTGCCCCAGTCCTCCCTGAGCCACTCCCCAAGCCCAGATCAAAACATTCAGGCCTGCATCTACACTCAGGCCTGACTAAATTTTGCCTCACCTAGCAAAACCCTGCTAGAAAACGCACCTGCACTATGGGGGCGCCACATGAGTTAAAAATATACTAAAGTCTTATTTGTTTTTGTTTACACTGTGTAGTGGTTTTGCACAGGGCCGCCCGGGTCCTCTTCTTCTCGGGTCCCTCCACCGGCGATCCTGGCTCCTCCTTCCTGCTGAGTGCTCCCACAGCAAGCAGCTTGCTATGGGGGCACCGGAACCGAGCCACTGCTCTATGTGTCCATTCAGACATGGAGCCACAGCTTGGCCCCACCCCCTCTCTCTTCTCATCGGCTTACAGACTTTGACAGCAGTGGGAGCCAATGGTGCCCGCTGTTGTCTCAGCCAATCAGGAGGGGGGAGTCCCCGGACTTTGTGGCTCACGTGCAACATCGCTAGATCAAGAGATAGCTCAGGTAAGTATTAGGGGGGCTGAGGGCGGCTGCTGCACACAGAAGGTTTTTTATCTTAATGCATAGAATGCATTAAGATAAAAAAACTTCTGCCTTCAGAACCACTTTAACCATTACACTCCCAAAATACTCATGATCAAGGTTGGAGGCTCTTTCCCACCCAAAAATCTCTCCGAGCCACTGAATTGCAGGTCTCATATCAGGACTTACCAATCCTGAGAAAACTGTAAATCAGTTTTCTTCACTCTAACGGGAACCCACCCAAAAACCCGGAGTATGCCAAGAATTTCTGTACCACAAATCCTCTTCTGCAGTCCTTTCTAGGCTATCAGTCCAACTCTCTCTCCATATGATAACACGTCTACCTTTTATAGTCTGCTATAAACTGCAGGCAATTTTTGTGCTTAGTGCTGATTTCCATATATACTACATTACCAAAAGTATTGGAACGCCTGTCTTTACAAGCACATGAACTTTTATGACATTCCAGTCTTAGCTTGTAGGGTTCAATATTGAGCTGGCCCACCCTTTGCAGCTATAACAAGATGAATTAGAGCAGAGACTGGGAGCTAGATCTTATCTCCAACATCAGTGCCTGATCTCACACCGTTTTTGGAAGAATGTTCAAACATTCCCATAGACACACTCCTAAACCTTGTGAACAGCCTTCCCAGAAGAGCTGAAGCTGTTAAAGCTGCAAAGGGTGGGCAAACTCAATAATGAACCCTACGGACTTAGACTGGGATGCCATTAAAGTTCATGCGTGTGTAAAGGCAGGTGTCCCAATACTTTTGGTAATATAGTGTATTTGCTCCCTCAGGTAAGAAGAGTTGAGTGTATATGTATGATACAAAGCTTTTCAAACTCTTCTGTGCACAAATCTTCCCAGGATTTATACAGTAAATACAAGAAAGTTCTAAATGCTAATACATAGGAACAGTTAAGGCTCTGGGCACAGAAGGCTATTGCAGTTGAACTGCCCAGAGTGTGGCTAAACTACTATCATGGGAAAGAATGTAGTAGTCCATTCCTTGAGTTTTATTAGTATTTGATAGCGTGGATCAGAAATGTTCTCATGATTTTAATGCTATATTTGCCCCCTATGGGAATATTTTTCCTCACTTTCTGTTTTGGTGACATCTGGGCAAAAAATAAGAGGGTGTAGGTGGCACAGGGACAAGAAGACAAAGAGAGAGCAATAGAAACTTGATAGTGATTCTAACTTCTTTCCACTCTATGTGCTTTTGTTGCCTCCTCTTTCCCCATCACAGAGGTATCCCATCACTACTGTCCAATGCTTGTCATTCGAACGGGAGGCTGAATGTAAATCTACCTAATGACAAAAAGGCAGCAATAAAAGCCTAACATGTGTTTGAAAACTTCCGCTTTAGCTGTATGCAAGCTTTGTAACATCAAAATAGTAAAGTATGAGCCTGGAAAACGTGAAAATGAGCTTAAAGCTCCACAAAAAGAGAATGCAATGTTTCATATTTTAAATAGAACAGTAACACTGCGCTCCTTATTAACAAATATATAAAGTGATTACAATGGAAATAAAGCAGCTGCTATAAATATATAAAAAACTCAGCTATAAAAAAGATCAGCTATATCCGTGATAGTGAAAGCAGCGCTAAAACTGAATATATATTGTGCAAAACAATTTAGTGCAAAAAATACAAAGTGCTAGTGCAAAAAGTCTCAACAGTGCGTGATTTAACAAAACGTGTTATATATAAGTCAAAATCGCGACGAAAGTGATAGTGCCTATATCGACTAGAAAAAATATCGACTCAAAAAATATATAAATATCGTCGACGAAATAAAGGTAACATTAGTGAAATATATAAACAATTATTCCTCGCGTCACAATGACAAGATAAATTTTATACTTTGTAACGTAAGAGAAAAACACCTCGAAATTCGAGTAAAAGTGCAAAAGGTCCGAGTATGAAATGATAAAACTACAATGTTTCGAACGTATGTCGATTTCGCCTTCAAAAGTTTGTGTACAATCCGAAAATAACG
>BLSH010377541.1:656826-682578 GCA_018402905.1 Glandirana rugosa | reverse complement strand
AAAGCAGCCTAACTTTCACATTTGATGATAACGCTAAACAGGATAGATAGGGAGGGCGGATCTCCCTAACGGGGGCAGAGGTAGCATTGAAGACCTGACAGGTGATCCAATCCATCTCCACTCTATTGAAAACTAAAAAAAAGTTTTGCCTTTAGTTATACTTTAATATTTCACCAATTTTAATTCTCCAGCCAGCCCAGGCAGTGAGCTCTGAACAGTTCAGTATCATTAGATTTTTATCATGTAGAAACATCAAGTCCTGCAAGAAGTTATTCTAATCACATTTCTAGAGGCTGCCGGGCACACAACTGTCTGAGTCACAATGTTTCTGTAGAAACCTATAAAGCCTCATCAGCTGAACATTACCTATTCCATCTCATCCCTTGACCTACCGTGACATGAGCCTCTAGGAGCTCTGGGAGAGAACGTCTTCTGTAAATGAACAGACCCTGTCATCACACGGGAGGAATACAAAGTAAAATACCCGGTAATATAAAGGATTCAGAGTTTAATGCAAATGAACATAGCTTTCTGTGCAGTAAGGATTATGCTGATACCTCTGACCTGGTGATCTTATATAGTTGTAAAAATGGAAAAGGAACATCTACAATATTATTTAAGCAGAACTGTAGCCAAAAATAAAGAAATACATGAATAGCCCAATACTCGATGAAATAAAAAAAAACAGCTTAAATCAGCTGTTGTTGTTCTTTTCCACCTCTAGATGTCCTCTGTCTTTCACTTTGAATGATGGGCAGTATCAGTTCCACCCGCTTTAAGTGTAGGTGACCCCCTGACATGCCACAATTGGCATGTCATTTATTTTGGGGGGGGGGTCCCAGCTCCGACTTCCTCTCCTGGTGCAGCGGAACCGGAAGGAAGTTCACCCCCCCTCCTCCCGGCAATCTTCTGGGGATACGTCACAGGTCCCAGAAGATGCGCCGGCCATTCACAGCGTGCAGCTTGGCTCGTACATGTGCCGTGCATGCCCGGCTTGTGAAGCCAAAGCTGGGTGCCCACACTTGCTATGCCAGCATCACACAGAGGCGGGGGAGAGGAGCAAGGCAGCGGGCGGCCGCATCGCTGGAGCCTGGGACAGGTGAGTGTCTGATTATTAAAAGTCAGCAACTACACTTTTTGTAGCTGCTGACTTTTAAAGCGGTGGAACTCCGCTTTAACCCACTCCTGATGTGTGACTGGACAGTGAAGGAGAAGTAGCACAGTGATGAGCTCATCTGTCACTCTGATTTCCCCTTCTATCAACATGTTCTTTGTCAGCACATAGACTTATTAGTTTCTTGTGCTCCTTCTCACTCTGACTTTCCCTTTCACTTACAGGTCTCCTCCATACCCCCACCCTGTGACTGGACAGTGAAAGGAGAAGAAGCAGACAGAATATCTCATCTCCCTGTCACTTTATCTATCAATGTGCTCCTTGCACTGCAGCACATCTGATTGGCTCCTTGTGCTGCTTCTTCCTCCCCGCTCTGAGCTCTGCTATACAGGGGATTTCAAGAAGCTGATAGCAAGGGAAATGCACGGAGGAGCACTGTTTGCTTTAACCACTTGCCGACCAGCCACCGTAGTTATATGGCGGCAGGTCGGCTCTCCTGCACAAACCGTGCCTGAGAGATAGCGGGCGTGTGCACCAGCTGTGCGCCACAGGAGCATGCCCGTGGGTCCGCTGTGTACAGAGGCAGAATGGGGATCTGCCTATGTAAACAAGGCGGATCCCCGTTCTGACAGATGACATGACAGAGATCTTCTGAAGTGGTTAAAAAAATATGTCTAATGTTGTATGCATTAAAACAGAACTTCGTTAGCTACTTGTGTTCCATTGTACGTGTAGTATCCTCTTAGCGTAGGATGCTTGATAAATTAAGTTTTTGGCTCCTTCTTTAATCAGGGTGGCAGTAATTGTTTGTTTTGGCCTGTTCAGAGTTTCAGAGGCTGGATGTTTGATTGCTTTCCCCTGCCTCTGGCAGAGCTTTGGGAGGGAGATGCAAACAGCCTGAATATTTAGCATGTTCCACCCAATCTCTGGGAAGGAGTGTCCAGATGGGGGCTGGAAAGGTTATAAATAGTCTGAATCACTGTAGAGATGGGTTCCCTCTCCCCAGGAGGGTTCCAGACCCTGAGGGTCTGTTCTAGAGGCCTCAGTGGTGTCAGGGCTGATGGCTGGGATGAATCAGCTTAGAAGTTGATTACAGGTCCTAATCCTAAAAGGATCTGGTCTGGAGAAGGATTGTTATACTCACTGGACCAGAGGAAGCTGGAAGGTGGTGGTTGTCCTGGGGACAAATACCCTAAATTGATCCTTGTGACTGTAATTGTGTTCTGGAAATCGCATTGGCTACCAGAAGTTGTGCATAGGTGCAAGGTAACCAGATGCCAAAGAAACCTGCCTCATGGTCTTCAGCTGTGAGGTCTGAGCCTGTTCAGAAAGTTACTTCATGGTCTTCAGCTGTGGGGGTTTAGACTGTCCAACATGATCAGTTTACAAAGGGGAGGGCAGAAAATGGCAGGATTAGCCAGGTATTTCAGGTATTAAACACCAATAAGAGAAATCTCTATCGGTCACAAAAAATGTTATAAAACTCATTGGGGTACAATGTTGCATGATGGAGTAATTGTTGGTCAAACTATCACAGCGTTGCAATCTGAAAAATGGCCTGATAATAAAGGGGCATTAAAAGCTGGTATTAAAGTAGTTAAAGGTTCAGCTCTCTGGGGTTAACTTACTAAAACTGGAGCGCTCAGAATCTGGTGCAGCTGTGCATGATAGCCAATCAGCTTCTAACTTTAGTTTGTTCAGTTAGGATTTGAAAATAAAACCTGGAAGCTGAATGCTTACTGTTAGGAGAAAACCTGCACTGAAAAGGACTTTATTAGCGCTATTTGCACGTTCACGCACGCGCATTCACATGCCGGAAACAGCCCGAATGGCTCTATTTCTACCCAGCAAACCCTGCAGCAAATGCTGTCTGATCTACAGCGTTTCCTGAAGTGTTCCGTGACTACTTTCCTGAGATTTCCTGTACCTGTGACCCGGCTTGCCCTACTCTGCTTGAACTCTGCCTGCACCGACCCTCAGCTTGTCTACTACCCTTCTTCCACCTGATCCTTGTGTACCTCTGCTACCTGCTTGTTGACGACCCTGCCTGTACCCGACCATCCGCCTGCCTGCTCCCACTGTACCGCACTTGTCCGCCAGTTACCGACCCGGCCTGTGCGACCAACCTTCTGCCTAGCACAAGCCTCTACGGGATCTGCACACCATCATCTGCATCCATCTCAGCCCTCGTGCCCCCCCCCCTGCTCCGGAGCTTCCTGTCTACTCTACCAGGGGTTCCCGAACTAGGGCCGCAAGAGAGGTTGCCCACTGCACTGATGCATCAGACTCACCCACCACACACGTGACAGTTACTATGCACAGCTGCACCAGATTTTGCAGTTTCTGTGTTCCAGTTTTATTAAATTTCCCCATATATGCCCTGTATTGTTTTCCTAGAATTGTAAGTAGTTTGCATATTCAGCATTCTTGATTAGTAAAAACACATTAATATACAACAGGTTGTTTGATTCCTTGCTTTACCACAAAGTAGCTGAAAAGGTGGTTGGAGGCGTGACCGGATGAGGGAGTGAGCAGGTGGAAGCGTGTGTGCGGCTGTCTCGTACTGGCCCGCATAGATCCTGTGAAGAAGACTCCGCCGAGACGGCCTGCCGGGAAAGGCGATAGAGGAACCTGCGGCTGGATCCGACACCTCGCCCGTGATAGGCGGCCCCCACAGGCACAGACCAGGCACCCGGAGCGGTACAGGGTGCGGAGGTACTGGCGGGCGGAATTGCGAGGCCCGGGAGGAGCCTTGACGGCTGGACCGTCTTCCCCTCCACAGAGGAGGGAGGTGAGGAGGCTCCCTATCTGACCCAGCACTGTAGTGGTCACGGGCGGCATCTGTCTGTGAGGCTGGGCTGGGGCGCTCCGCACGAGGACATAGACCTGCGGGAGCCTTGAGGGGTGCCGTCCTGTGAGCCAGTAGCTGGCTTACTCCCCCAGCCATCAGAGAAGGAGAGCTGCTGGCTATAGTAATAATTGAGCAATGCAGGACATGATTTATCAGAGCTGTCAGAGTAAAGGAGTGGCTGTTTCAATTTTCTGTACCATTCATGGGGCTTATGCATTTTGAACTTATAAACCACTGAATGGGTGATGCCTGGTACAACTTGTATTGCGCTTCATATCTATTTGGGAAAGCACAATTAAAACCCACAGATTGGGATGCTAAACGAGCCTCAGGATCACCTGCTCCTCTGCACTAATTGCTCCTTTTTCCTTTTTTTTTTTTGGCCTACGGGTGATCAGTGGTGTTTATGGAAGGACCGAAGTCATTTTCTCCAGCTAGATCATCGGACTTATCAACCCTGTTGCCCTTCATAGCTGTGGAATCCTCGTATACTAGACTGCCCTGTGTGCTGTGGAGGGAGAGTACGCAGGAGCTGGGCGGGATATCTACTTCTTTTTTTTTTTTCTCTTTTCTTTTTTTTCTCTCTTTTGCCATATATAGGGCATATAGTCCACCATGGTAAAAAAAAAGGGAGAGGATGCGGGCCCACAAGATATGAACAGCTCACAGAAATCCATCAAGGAGAAACCTAAAGTGGCCCAGGTGGCCGCGGCCAAACTAGAGAAATTTGCTCATACCCCCTCGGCTAAGGGAGGGCAGCAAGCCCAAGCCAAGACACAGCAAGAAAGTAACTCGGACAGGAAAAGTCAGGGTCAGCCTACCAAAGATCATGGCCCAGAAACCAGTATGACCATCACCCCCAGGAAAGCTGATTCAGAGCCTTCCATCAGCCCACCATCACCTACATCTCCAGTAGGGCCCTCATTGATGGAGGTCTTGCAGGCAGTAAATACTTGCAAGTTTACCCTATGCAAGCTCTTTGAGCAAATGAGGGGCATCAGAGAAGAGGTCTCCCATGTCCGTTTGGATATTCAGCAGATTCAGGAGAGGACTGTGGCAGTGGAGAAAAGAGTTAGCACGCTGGAGGACGAATATAACCCAATTAAAAATATGCTCCAGGACCTGAAAGAGAAAATGAATATGTATACCCACAAAATCGATGAGATGGAAAACAGGCTATGGAGGGATAATATTAGAATTGTGGGTATGCCCGAGCGGAGCGAAGGTCCAAACCCTGCGGCATTTTTGGAGGAGTGGCTTAGAGACTCTTTGGGGGAGAACATTTTGTCTCCCCACTTTTTTATAGAGAGGGCTCATAGGGTGCCCTCCCACCCGCCCCTGGCGTGGGGGTACACTAGGCCCTTAGTGGCAAAGGTATCTAATTATAGGGACAAATCCATCATCCTTCAAAGGGCCAGAGAAAAGGGTAGCATGTTCCTAAAAGAAGCAAGAGTCTCAATATATCCAGACTTTTCCCAGGATCTTCAAAAACGTAGGGCAAAATACAAAGAAGTAAAACGCTCTCTGCAACAACTACAGATCAAATATGCCTTACTATACCCTGCTCGCTTAAGGATTACCACAGATGAAGGAAC
This sequence comes from Glandirana rugosa, assembly GCA_018402905.1. Classification (NCBI taxonomy): domain Eukaryota; kingdom Metazoa; phylum Chordata; class Amphibia; order Anura; family Ranidae; genus Glandirana; species Glandirana rugosa. The sequence goes on along the minus strand of BLSH010377541.1, from coordinate 677,018 downwards.
ACAGTTCTTTGATTCCCCTGAAGGGGTGAAGAGGTGGTTGGAAAAAAGACAAGGATAAGCAACAAAGGGATCAAGGGGTTTAGAAGTATCTGGTAGGGGGAGGTAAATGAGAGGGAACCAATTTCCCATATAAGACTGGAAGATGACCACCGGCGGGCATATATAATTATTCAGCCGGGGAGGGGCTTCCCCTCCTTCCCCTTTTTTTTTTTTTTATTATTCCCCTACTTTTTCTTCTGGGGCAGGCTGGACACGCCGCACAATGGAATAGGGAGAGTGTGTGTAAGTGGAATGATGGAGCAGGTGAGAGATGGGGGTGGGGGGAGGGTGGGAAGGAAGAAAGGGTTTGGCTCATACAGGGTAGGTTCGGTCGCAATTAAGGCCTCTAGGGGCAACCTGGTTAGGTTAGGGGGGAGGGAAGGGAGGAAGGGGTGGGTGGGATGCTGGGACGTATGTATGGATGTGAGAAGTGTGAGTTGTGCGTCGAGGGTAGCAGGGGAAAATTAACACAGGAAAAAAGGGTTTGGGAGGAAGGTTGGTTTCGCAGAATGCACATTTTCTTGGACACATTTAACACATTGGGGATTATTAGAAGGGGAAATGTTATTACCCTTCCCGAAGCACGCTTCTTTATTATAGATAGTATTAAGCACAAAATGAAGGATATATCAGATATACACTTTGATTATCATTTTAGAACCACTTTTTTTTTGTTGTTGTCTTTTATTCTTTTTTTGTAGATGCAGGTTAAAAGGGTAAAAGTGGCATCTTGGAAGGTCAGGGGCCTGGGCAACCAGGTAAGGAGATCCGTTGTGTTCTCTTTTCTGGACATGCATCATGTGGATGTGCTGTGCCTGCAGGAGACGCATTTTACGAGGGAAATTATCCCATTACTGGGGATCAGAAGATTCCAAACCCACTTCCACTCGACTTTCTCCTCCTATTCAAGGGGGGTGAGCGTAATGGTGAGAGATGGGGTGCTTTTCTCCTGCAGGCGCAGAAAAATTGATGAATATGGTCGGTACATCCTATTGCACTGCATGATAGAAAAAACAGAAATTATTCTTGTAAATATATATATCCCTCCGCCATTTAATATGAGTGTCTTAAACGAGGTCTTAGAATTTGTACTAGATTGGGCTCATATCCCAATTATTATAGTTGGGGATTTTAATGCAGTAATAGATGAGAGCAAGGATAGATTCCCCTTAAAAATCAATAAAACTGGCCAACCAAGAGGAAAATTTCCCCGGTTCTTGGAGGAAGTAGGGTGGTTGGACATCTGGAGGTCCCGAAACCCCGAGGCCCGACAGTTCTCCTGCCAATCATCCACATACACCTCCCTCTCTAGGATAGATTTGGCTTTGGGAAATGAGAAGGCTTCACATATAATCAATGACATTTTTTATATGCCTAGAGGCCTGTCAGATCACTCTCCCTTAGTGCTCATTATGGATTCGGAGTGTCAGAAGGTAAAAAAAAACTGGAAAGTAGCTCCACACTGGCTGGAACTGATAGATGAACCTGACAGAATACTGAGGGCAATAGAGGAGTTCATAGTGATCAATAGGGGCACTGCATCAGTGGAGATGACATGGGATACGCTGAAAGCGTACCTCCACGGCCAATTTATACAGCAGGTAGCTAGAATTAAATTTGAGTCTAAGAGATGGGAGAAGACGGTGAGGGAGGAGGTGGAAAGAGCCGAGGACAAGTACACTATAGATCCAACCAAAGAAAATTATGAGCTCTTAGTAGACCAGCAACAGGCATATAGATCGGCATTATTAAAGAAAGCGGAGAATAAGAGGCTGTCTGCAAGACAAAAGTCATTTGTGGAGGGGGAGAGCATGGGTAGAGCCTTGGCCTCCTTGATTAGGTCTAACTCGCCTGCCAACAATATCCCTTTAATACGGATGTCTGGGGTGGGATTACCTCGCACCCACATGAGATTATGGAGGAATTCAGAAAGTATTATGAAAACCCCTATAGGGCCCAGGACATGGATCAGACTGGCAGGATGGGGGGTTTTCTGAGGGGGTTGAGGCTCCCTACTCTCTCAGACGGGGAGAGGGAGGAGTTGGAGGCACCCATAACCCTAGTAGAAATACAAACAGCAGTGGGGGAGATGGCTGGGCAAAAATCCCCTGGCCCAGATGGACTACCAATTGAGATCTATGAACTGTATGGAAGCATCTTGCTCCCGGAACTTTTGAAGGTAGGACAATGAGTTATTAACAACGGGAGAATTCCACCCTCAATGAGGGAAGCCATAATTATAATTCTGCATAAAGAAGGAAAAGACCGAATGGAGACATCTTCATATAGACCGATATCTCTATTGTGCTCTGACATCAAAATACTGACAAAAGTTCTGGCCAGCAGGCTAAATAAAGTCATCCAGAGACTTATCCACCCGGATCAGTCTGGATTTATTCCTAATAGATCCACTAGCATCAATATTAGGCGAGTGTTTCTGAATTATCTCCTTGGATGCTATTAAGGCCTTTGACAGCCTGAATTGGGGATACCTCGGGCGTGTCCTGGAGGAATTTAAGTTTGGCCCTATCTTTATAGGATGGATCAAAGCATTATACAACGATCCCAGTGCTAGTGTCCAGGTTAATGGAGTGTGTTCCAGGAAATTTCGGCTGGCTAGGGGGACGAGACAGGGATGCCCATTGTCGTCCTTACTCTTCACCGTCGTGGTTGAACCCCTGGCGGCAGCAATAAGAGCATCTGGGGATCTGAGGGGGTTGCAGAGATCCTTTGGAGAAGAGAGAGTCGCCCTCTATGCGGACGACGTGCTATTGTTCCTGGGGGACTCCCAGGCCTCACTTACATCAGCAATCCGACTGATCGAGGACTTTGGGGCCTTTTCTGGGCTGCGGATAAACTGGGAGAAGTCGGTAATGATGCCGGTCGACCCTTTAAGAGCCTTGCTTCCAAGTAGTGCTGCAAAAATTGTAATAGCAGATAAGTTAAAATACCTGGGCATTGTTTTTTCAAAGGATCCACAAGAGTTTATGGAGGACAACATGACCCCCCTATTAAATAGGTTTAAGAAAAAAGGAGAGATTTGGAAACATTTACCCCTGTCTTTGGGGGGGAGGTGCAATCTGATCAGAATGATATGGTTACCACAACTGTTATATGTTCTTCACAATTCTCCAATCTGGATCTATAGGTATTGGTTCCAGAGAATAGATTCTCTGTTTAGGACACTGATCTGGAAAGGGCGAACATCTAGGCTACGCCTGAGCACCCTCCAATTACAGCTAAAGGATGGAGGACTGGCCCTCCCCCACCCCAGGAATTATTTTCTGGCGGCTCAATTACAGCACCTGGCGGGATGCGGTAGGAACGGAGGACCAGAGGGGAATAGCCGGCTGATGCTGGAATGCACGCCACATGGGAAGATTACGGAAGCATTAGAGGCACAGTCCTTTGCTCCTGGAGCTCCAACTTTAAAACTGGCCATGAAGACTTGGTCTCAGATCAAGAGGCAAATGGGGATAATAAGCAGTTACAGGAAATGCGAGAAATAGGCACGATATGGGAATGAAAAAACCGGGGTATCATGTATGTCGCTATATACAGAGGGCCACATGAAAACATTCATCCAGTTGAGAGAGGAATATAAGATACCAAAACACTCTTTCTATAGATATCTGCAAGTCAGACATGCTATGGCCAAACAGTTTGTAAATACAGAAGTAGAAGTGGGCGTTATGCCCACTTTACAAATGGTATTAGAAGCCAGCAGTAGTAAAGGCCTTATTTCCAAACTTTATACGTGCCTGGGAAAGGGGTCGGGAGAGAATAGGGAAATCTTCGCCCTGAAAACAAAGTGGGAGAGAGAACTAGGTCTCATGACTGAAGAGCAATGGAGTGATGTTTTGAGATCATGTTTACAGGTATCGATGGTCCCTCCTCACAGGGCCTCGCAACTTTTTTTGCTGCATAGGGTATATTACACTCCCCAAAGACTCTACAACTTTGGAAAAAGGCAGGATGATAAATGCCCCAGGTGCAGGAATATGGGGGACCTCCTGCACATGTTGTGGAGGTGCCCAGAACTGCATAGATACTGGAAGGGGATAGTAGATACAGTTAATTCAATTTTTGGAACAAGTTTGGAACTGGTGACTAGACAATGCATCCTGTGTGGTGCAGGAGGACCCGTACTGCCTGCGGTACAGAGCTGCCTTTTCCAGGCAAGGAGATTGATAGCCCAAAAATGGCAGGCGAAGGTCCCACCTTCACTTGAAGAATGGAATAAGACTATGGATGAAATAATTTGGAAAGAAAGGGCAATATATATGAAGAGAGGTAATTTTGCTAAGTTTAGAAAAAGATGGGGCCCCTGGTTAGCTAGTAGGGGGTGCCCCCCATGAGATAAAGCGTAACCTGAAAGATAGCCCTAAAAACATTGCAAGTGTGATATAGACAGATAAGGACGAGGAGAGGGAAGTGTGAGGAAGTAGGACCGACTTTCCATTACTGGATGTGTGAGTGTGCAGGTGTGTATGCAAGGTACCAGCGGGGAGGGGGAGGGAGGGTGGTAGGGGATATAATGATGTTTATTTCATGTTTCTTTTCTTTATGGGTCTTTCTGTATTCTCCCATTTTGCACATCCATACATAGAATTAAATATCTGTATAAAGACATAAATATAATCAATATAAAAGCAAGAAACACCACAATGATGTGACTAAGGAAGGATTTTCCACTTAAGTGAAAATGCTGAAAGAGATCTTCCATACACAATGGTAGAATAATAGTCATCTGAGTGGCAAGAAAAAAAAAAAAAAGAAAAGGTGCAAGAAAAAAAGGGTGCCCTCTGAAGATCAATCCATGGTGGATCACTTTTCAAAGGGCAATAAATTTAAAAGAGCTAACCAAAGACCAAAGTCTGATGTGAAGGCACACATAAAAGCAAAGGAGAAGGCCTTCAAAAAATACAAGGCCGAGGGGTCCATATCAGATTTTCATATTTATAAAACACGCAATAAGGAATGCAAAGGTGCAATCAGAGAAGCTAAGATAGAACATGAAAGACACATAGCAGAGGAGAGTAAAAGGAATCTCAAGAAATGCTTTAAGTATATAAACAGTAAGAGAGGGAGGTCAGATCATATTGCCCCATAAAGAATGATGAAGGTAATCTGGTTGCAAAGGATGGAGGAATGGCAAAGGTGTTAAACTCACTTTTCTCCTCAGTATTCACGAAGGAAACAGGGGGCTCAATTATTCAGAACTACAATGCTGATCCTCACGGCACGTCATGGATCATGCTGATCCTCATGGCTAACTGAGGATAAAATCAGGAATAGGAAAAACTGAACACTAATAAGTCACCGGGACCAGATGGCTTACACCCGAGGGTCCTTAAGGAACTTATTTACAAGTTATTGCCAGACCCTTGTACCTAATCTTTAAGAGCAGTTTTCTGACTGGTATGATACCAGCTGATTGGAAGAAAGCCAACGTAGTACCAGTATATAAAAAAGGGCCAAGATATATCCCTGGGAACTACAGACCAGTTAGCTTAACATCAATAATTGGCAAGCTCTTGGAGGGAATAATAAGGGATTACATACAAGATTATTGTAACGAGAACGGTATCATTAGTGGTAATCAGCATGGGTTCATGAAGGATCTTTCTTGCCAAACCAATCTATTAACCTTCTATGAGGAGATGAGCTGCCACCTAGATAAGGGAAGGCCTGTAGACGTGGTGTATCTGGATTTTGCGAAAGCATTTGATACAGTTCCCCATAAACGTTTACTGTATTTTATTATTATACAGGATTTATATAGCGCCGACAGTTTGCGCAGCGCTTTACAATATTAGGGCAGACAGTACAATTACAATACAATTCAATACAGGAGGAATCAGAGGACCCTGCTCGTTAGAGCTTACAATCTAGGAGGGAGGGTTAAATGATACAAAAGGGCAGTAAACTGCGGGGGATGAGCAGATTGAGAAAAAAGGAGTGTAGTTATTAGGTGGTGGCAGGATAGGCTTCCCTGAAGAAAAAAGTTTTCAGGGATCGCTTGAAGGTGGATAGATTTGGGGCCATTCTGACCGATTGGGGTAGGGAGTTCCAGAGGATGGGAGAGGCTCGGGAGAAGTCTTGGAGGCGAGTATGAGAGGAGGTGATGAGGGAGCTGGAGAGCAGGAGGTCTTGGGAGGAGCGAAGAGGACGGTTAGGTTGGTATTTTGAGACAAGGTTGGTGATGTAGCTGGGAGCAGAGTTGTGGAGGGCTTTGTAACTGATTGTTAGTATTTTAAATTTAATTCGTTGGGCGAGTGGCAGCCAATGGAGGGATTGGCAGAGGGGGGTGGCAGACGTTGAGCGGTTTGTAAGGTGGATGAGTCTGGCACCCCCCTCCATGATGGACTGGAGAGGGGCTAGTCTATTTAAAGGTAGACCAGTGAGGAGGGAGTTGCAGTAGTCGAGACGAGAGATGACCAGGGAGTGAATCAGGAGCTTTGTCGTTTCATTGGTTAGGAAGGGACGTATTTTAGAGATGTTGCGGAGATTGAGACAGCAAGCCTTAGAAAGTGATTGTATGTGGGGCCAAAAGGAGAGTTCAGAGTCCAGGATAACACCAAGCACCCTGACATGTGGGGATGGGTGGATGGTTGTGCCATTGCTCTTGACAGAGAAGCTGGGGGAACTGGAACGTGGGGGAGGAAATATTATGAGTTCAGTTTTGGACAAGTTGAGTTTAAGAAAGTGGTGGGACATCCAGGCAGATATGTCTGTTAATAAGCTAGTGATACGTGAGGAGACTGATGGGGTGAGTTGGGGGGGTGGAGAGGTAGATTTGGGTATCGTCAGCATACCAACTAAGGTCCCTCAACATGGATCAAAGGGTGAGCACCTGGATTGAAAATTGGCTACAAGGGTGAGTCCAGAGGGTGGTGATAAATGGGGAGTACTCAGAATGGTCTGGTGTAGAAAGTGGAGTTCCCCAAGGTTTGGTCCTGGGACCAATCCTATTCAATTTATTCATAAATGATTTGGAGGACGGGGTGAAGAGCTCAATCTCAATATTTGCGGATGATACCAAGCTAAGCAGGGCAATAAACTCTCCATAGGATGTGGAAACCTTGCAAGAAGATCTGAATAAATGAATGGGGTGGGCAGGCAAGTGGCAGATGAGATTTAACGTAGAAAAATGTAAGATAATGCATTTGGGTACCAAGAACAAAAAAGCAAACTACTCACTAGGGAGAGAGCCTATGGGGGAATCTAGAATGGAAAAGACCTAGGGGTCCTAGTGGAAAACAGGCTCAGCAGTGGCATGCAATGCCAAGCTGCTGCAAGCAAAGCTAACAAAGTGTTGGCATGCATCAGGAAAGGGATCAATTCCAGGGATAAATCAATAATTCTCCCACTATACATATCTCTGGTGAGGCCGCACCTGGAGTATGCCATCCAGTTCTGGGCACCAGTCCTCAGGAAGGATGTCCTGGTATTGGAAAGGGTACAGAGAAGGGCCACAAAGCTTATTAAGGGATTGGTGGACCTAAGTTATGAGGAAAGATTACAAGCACTGAACTGAGGAGACGCTTGAGAGTGGATATGATTTCAATGTACAAATACTGTACTGGTGACCCCACAGTAGGTACAAAACTATTCAGTGCAAGGGAGCACACAAAGACACGTGACCATTCACTAAAAATAGAAGAAAGATGGTTTAACCTTAAAAAGCATAGAGGGTTCTTTATGGTAAGAGCAGTGCGGATGTGGAATTCTCTTCCACAAGCAGTAGTCTCTGCTGGGAGTCTAGATAATTTCAAAAAACTATTAGATGCACACCTAAGGGACCACAACATTGAGGGGTATACAATTTAATACTGATATTAAAAACACACACATAGGTTGGACTTGTGTTTTTTTTCAACCTCGTTTACTATGTAACTATGTAACTATTTGACAGGAGGTGAGGAGGTGTTATGTCCCCTGTTTTAACCCCTAAAAAACATTGTGCCACAACCATGTGCATTTCACATGGTTGTAGGGCATTTACATTCAGTTGAATAGGTTGAGTCGAGCAGGTGGTACTGCCCGACTAACGCGTTGGGGGATAATTTTTGACACGTTGCAATGCTCTACATTATATGCACATTCCAATCCACTGTCTTTGCAGCTTAGTTAGAAGTGACTGGGGGGCAGTAAAAACACACAGTTGAACCAAAAGTGTAACAAGGCCTTACAGTGAGCTGGCATTGGGAAGTTTTTAAAGACTTTACAGGGTTGCTTTAAAGTGTATAAAAATATAATATTTTGATCTAACAAGGAATTTTATACCATTTTACTGTTCTAGGTATTATTAGCTAGCTGGGGAAATGTGAATGGTTTTATGTTTAAGTTATGTGCTTCAATGTATCAGTATAATAGGAATGTATTTAAATTGAAGTATTTTTAGTTTTCAGTGCACACCTTACCTTCTCCTGACACTGGTAATGGATCTCTCTTATATACTATTTTCACAAGTGCTGCAAGGATATATCACAGCTGAAAATGACAGATGTCCCAGATGTCTCACTGTTGTTACTGAACAATTCCCGTGGGAGCACCAAGCCAGAGAATTCTTTTCAGTTCATTTAAAGCTGAACTCCAGGATCTATCTGTGTTGCATATCCACATTGGCCAAGTTAAGTGTGCATATCTTACACTCAAAGAAACATAAAATACAAAAATATAAAAAATAATGTTCCATTAACCATCTCAGCCCCGGAAGGATTTCCCACATTAGGACCAGAGCACTTTTTGCGATTCAGTACTGCGTCGCTTTAACTGACCATTGCGCGTTCGTGTGACATTGTACCCAAACAAAATTGATGTCTTTTTTTCCCCACAAATAGAGCCTTCTTTTGGTGGTATTTGATCACCTCTGTGTCACTTCTGATCACCACTATAAACACAATAAGAGCGCCAATTTTGCAAAAAAAAACAATATTTCTTACTTTTTGCTAAAATACAAATCCAAAAACAAAATATAAAAAAACAAATTTATTAATCCGTTTTGGCCGATATATATTCTTCTACATATTTGTGGTAAAAAAAAAATCGCAATCAGCTTCTATTGATTGGTTTGCGCAAAAGTTGCAGCGTTTATGAGAATTTATGGCGTTTTTACATTTTTTTTTCACTAGTAATGGCGGTGATCTGCGATTTTTATCGGGACTACAATGTTGCGGCAGACATGTCGACATTTTTGACACTTTTTTGGGACCATTGACATTTATACAGCAACCAGAAATTTAAACAGCCACTGATTACTCTATAAATGTCATTGGCAGGGAAGGGGTTAACCTGCAGGGGACAATGAAGGGGTTAACTGTGTTCCCTAGGCGTGTTATAACTGTGTGGGGGCTGGGCTGCCAGGGGCATAAGAGATCTAACTGATCCTGGGTACAGGGATCAGTAGATCTGTTATGCAACCTGACATAGCGGGGGACCGCCATGTTTACATAAGCGGTTCCCCGCTTTTCTGCTCTAACAGACGATCGCAGGTCACTGGCGGAGATCGAGTCCACCTGACCCACAGCCCCGCTCATGAAGCATGCGGCGGGCATGAGAGCGTGCCACCGGCGGCGCGCGCTCGCCCCCTAGCTGCGCATGTGCGGATCGCCCTTTATAGATGACGATTTGCGCTACGCTGCCAACTTGCAGCAGTAAATATACGCGATGCCGTCATTAAGTGGTTAAAGCAGAACTATACTAAAAAAAAATAATATTTCAAGCAGGCAGCTCTTTATTGCAGAAGAGACATGCTATGTCTCCTTTTGCAATTGCATAAGCTCACCTACCTGTTTGCATTCTTCTTCTTTGCATTAGCAGCTCAGTGTAAATTTTTGTCATACCTCGGTGCCAGGATGAACAAACTTCAATGGAGATGTACAGGCTTGGCACAATGTAAGTATCCATATCTCATTCCTGATAGGCTTATGGGGAAGCTCAAAATTACTGTAGTAGTTGGTACAACTACAGTAATTGCCACAATCCTTAGGGCCCTGCATTTAGCGCAATCCCGGACGAGCCCCCAAATGTTTTGCTTGTTATCAGATAAAAAGGTTCTTGTGGTAAAAGCCAAAAAACTCAGACTTCTGTAGTTTATCAATGCTTTTACTAAACAGAAGAGCCCCCAAATGTTTTGCTTGTTATCAGATAAAAAGGTTCTTGTGGTAAAAGCCAAAAAACTCAGACTTCTGTAGTTTATCAATGCTTTTACTAAACAGAAAAGCCACACATACAATTGAACAAATCACAATTCATAGCTTACAAAATATACCTACAACATGCACAAGCCAATTATCCTTTCTAGCAAAATAAGCATGTACAATATGTATGCAATAAACACCTGACTAATAGACTACGCCTAGGAAGGAGCTGTCCTTAAGCCATCAGCAGAGGACCCACACGAGGGACATAGGCTAGGGTTGCCATGTATCTGGGATTCACCTGGGCAAACTGGGTTTTGAATCATGTGTCAGGCAGACTAAAACCCGAGCACAATATTCCGACTGGACCGTGACTCAGAGCGCATACCTCCCAGTTTCAGCAGGAAAGTCCTGGGATTTAAACTAACCAGGCTGGAGTCCTGGAGACCAGTGCCAGTACATGTTCCGGCACTTGGCTCTGCTAATTCACCCCACATGGGCGCACTACTCTGGGCAACTTACTCGTATGGCACCCTCTAGTGTAGGTGCTAGTGTATATTTCTGTTAGTGTAGGTAAATTTGGCTTGGCTAGCAGCCAAGCCTGTGTTGATTCTGGGCCATGGTAAGTAACTCAGGGAGGATGGATGACTCATCATGCGGGATGGGAGTGAGGATAGGAGGAGCTGTGGTGGGCTAGTGAGAGAGGCAGCTGCAGCCAGTCAGGCTGGCAGTGGCTGAAAAGGTGGTGCTGGAATCAGTAGCTACAAGGATGAAGCTGGACTCTGGACATTTCTTCACACACACACACTTCACCACAATCCCTGCCTGTAAAGGGCTTTTGCTAATCTGGATGAGTGCTTTCTGCCAGATTTACTAAAGTGTCCCAGCTGAGTCTGTGTTTTCTGCAAGCGAGTGCTGGAGGAAGAAGAGTGTATATAGCTGTACATAAGAAGAATTGTCCCTGAAGTTCCTGAAGTCAAGTGGGCATCACATAGCTTTCCTAATCCTTATCCATATTCACCAGCGGTTCCTACATGGGGTGCTCCTATGGGGACCAGTGCCGCAATCGCTCACTCACTCACTGGAATCTAGGCTCCTCCTCCACTCTCCACAACAGGAGGAAGAGCCTAGGAGGAGGGGCATTTGTCTGAAAAGAACAGCATTGATCCGAGGACTGTAATGGGAGATTTACACTGAGCAGAGTTACACTGGAGGCATTACATTGAGGGCATTACACTAAAGGGATTTAAACAGGGGGGATTACATTGTAGGGAATTTACACTGGGGGGAGTACACTACGGGATTTACACATGACCTGATTAACATGGAATATGGACCGACTGCCATCACGTTTTTAACCACTGTTTTGTCCTTCAGGTGGAGTAGTGAACTGCAGGTCTCCTCTCCTCCTCAGCGGGGACTGTGTCTCTTCCTCCTCCTCTCTCACAGGTTGCTCTGTCTTCTCTACAGCAGCAAGGAAGAAGCCTTCTTCCTTACGCCTGGAACTTGGAAGCAGTGTGCACCACCAGATGTATAAGCAGGAGGAGGAGTTTTAAAGAAGCGTCATTGGCGTGAAGTCTGTGATTAACCCCAGTGTGGGGAAAGTGTGTTTTGACCTGGTAATTGGCAAGTCACTTTTGGAGGTGAGCGCATATGTAAATGGTGGTGGGAATCACGGTGTATGGCATATTAAGTATTAACACGAAGGGTGGATTCTGTTTGTGGATATATAATCACTATGCAGAAGGACATTTGTTAAGAGAGATTACACTTGTGTATTATGGACTTTAATTTATATTATAAAAAATGATTTCTCTATTTTATATCCAATATATGAATAATTAATTATTTTCACTGTGGTAAAACTGGGGTAGGTGCAGCAAAATAGTTCACGTTTGTTTATATCCATGTTATCAGAACATGATTATTTGTTTGCAGCCACCTTGTTATATAATTTATTATATTCACTTCACTTTCATTATTATATATACACGGATTGGAATCCAGGATATTTTAGTTAAATAGATAGCTCAGGATTAGACAACACATATAATATTTTAAGGGTACAAGAATGCTTTTGTTTTGTTTAACCATGCTCCTTTAAGCCCCTCACACTGTTAACACAATTTGGTCACAATGTGGTCACACCCACTGTTCGCCGCTGCGCGCATTACTACTCTCCTTGGGGCATCCAAAGGTGTCCCAGGTCTTTTATAATCCTATAGTGTATACTACAAAAAAGAATGCCATGCCCCGCTAAAGTGTTTGGGTATGGCATGAAGAAAAGGTGGTGAAAAGGCGTTCATAAATCTGGCTTGAAGTGGGAACTTTTGGGAGGCCATATAATATTGTGTTGATCTTGTTGAGTTGGTGCGATTATTGTTATTTTAACTGCATACTCAAATTTTAATATATAGATTTTTATTCTGTTCATGTATTCAATATGGATTCTTTAGATTGTCGGATTTATTACTAATACAATGAATGCAATGCAATGTAATGAACGGTTTGTCCAATCCTGTCCTCTCTTTAGTTGCTAGTGGGGCATACTCAAGAAAATGGTTCACTTAATGTGAGTTTTTCTAGTATAATAATAACTATATACGGCTATTTTGAAGGATATACCTTTTGGTGGTTCCTTCTATATGAGTTTCATTTAAAAGAGAAGTATGGGTTTCTGGATTTTTCCCCCTTTATACTTACATAGATGGATGTCTGTCCCCCGGCACTTCTGCACTGAGAACCAAGCCACCAAACACCACTGATGGCTCGGTTCTCTCTGATCCCCGAGCAGAGAGCTGCTGGCTCTCAATCAGCAAGCCCTCCGCTCTGCTCCTATACGCTCACTGGAGAGCTGAGCTGTAGAGGAACGGGAATCGGCTGTCTCAGGCTCTCAGAAGGGCTGAGACGGCTGTCACATCTGGCGGATCCCGACTCTTGAAGTTGTGATGATGCGGTGCCTGTCCCGACTCCTGTGACATTAGCAGAGAGCAGACTTTAGTCCGCTCTTTGCTGAAAACGGATTGCACTCCTGTGACCCATAGGAGAAGTATGACCAAATGAGCTCAGGCCATGTTTCTCCTTTAACTATGTCGAATTGTTTGCATAGTATGTTTTGGGCTTACAACTTCCACGCCCCTTACGTTTTTCTATGAGCTAGCCTCCTATGTCGCAACTGGCATTGAGGATAAGAGGAGTGTAGTATACACATTAGGGCATTTATTTGGATATGCCCCCTTATTGCCATTTGTACTCTCCGCTGCTGTGTTGAGATAGACAATATAGATGATGAATACTGAATGAAAGGCTTGAACCGCATGCAGTGGCGACAGCTTTGATTCCTATCCACGCTTTTGAGTATGTTCGTGATAGAGAAAGGGTGACACTGGGCAATCCATTATAAGGACATATTTTCTATATACGCACAATGATGACAGCGGGCAGATGCCCAAGATGATGTCTGATGAGGCGAAACGCGTTGGTGCAAGTTGCGCTGATGCCATTGTGCTTTTGTGGCTGTTTCTGGAATACTTCTATTGATGCGATTTGTTTCTGAGAAAATGTGAGTGTTTTTCGTCTTTTAATAAATTCCTTTATAGTTATGGTTTTACACTATATGAAGCATTTGTTTTATTCTTGGGAATACGGACAAATGTGATGTGAAGAGACTGTCCACCTTAGAGCTGCCCGACTTCTGACTTATATGTGGCATCAGGAACAACAGCGATCCTCCTCTATTGTATTCATGATCCGATGAAGTGACATCACCTGTCAGTGGTGCATTGGCACTTTACATCTTGGTTGACATAATTTATGCATATGCCACTCTGAGTCCACTTGTTTTGGTAAGCCCCCTCAAGATTGAAAGTGGAGGTTTTTTGTCACACATGCCAGATATGAGTTCAGCAAGATTTACCATTCAAGGCTTTCCTGTTTCTTCATTACTAACCTGCACACCCTCTGGAATTATCCTTTTGGGACGTTATATACACTTTATTTATTTGCTGGGACTTTATACACAATGCACTGGTGTGAATCATTTTTTGATTAGTCTGTATGATTATTTTGTATGTTTTATTACACTGCTAGTCCAAGCTGACATTTATATTTTTGTTGGTTTTGCATATACAGTATCTCACAAAAGTGAGTACACCCCTCACATTTTTGTAAATATTTTATTCTATCTTTTCATGTGACCATAATGAAGAAATGACACTTTGCTACAATGTAAAGTAGTGAGTGTACAGCTTGTATAACAGTGTAAATTTGCTGTCCCCTCAAAATAACTCAACACACAGCCATTAATGTCTAAACCACTGGCAACAAAAGTGAGTACACCCCTAAGTGAAAATGTCCAAATTGGGCCCAGTTAGCCATTTGTCCTCCCCGGTGTCATGCGACGCGTTAGTGTTACAAGGTCTCAGGTGTAAATGAGGAGCAGGTGTGTTAAATTTGGTGTTATCATTCCAACTCTCTCATACTGGTCACTGGAAGTTCAACATGGCACCTCATGGCAAAGAACTCTGGAATCTGATCTGAAAAAAAGAATTGTTGCTCTACATAAAGATAGCCTAGGCTATAAGAAGATTGCAGAGACCCTGAAACTTCGCTGCAGCACTGTGGCCAAGACCATACAGCGGTTTAACAGGACAGGTTCCACTCAGAACAGACCTCGCCATGGTCGACCAAAGAAATTGAGTGCACATGCTCAGCGTCATATCCAGAGGTTGTCTTTGGGAAATAGAGGTATAAGTGCTGACTGCATAGCTGCAGAGGTTGAAGAGGTGGGGGGTCAGCCTGTCAGTGCTCAGACCATACGCCGCACACTGCATCAAATTGGTCTGCATGGCTGTCATCCCAGAAGGAAGACTCTTTTAAAGATGATGCACAAGAAAGACCGCAAACAGTTTGCTGAAGACAAGCAGACTAAGGACATGGATTACTGGAACTATGTCCTGTGGTCAGATGAGACCAAGATGAACTTATAGGGTTCAGATGGTGTCAAGGGTGTGTGGTGGCAACCAGTTGAGGAGTACAAAGGCAAGTGTGTCTTGCCTACAGTCAAGCATGGTGGTGGGAGTGTCATGGTCTGGGGCTCTGGGTCTCAGCACTGGGGAGCTACAGTTCATTGAGGGAACCATGAATGCCAACATATACTATGACATACTGAAGCAAAGCATGATCCCCTCCCTTCGGAGACTGGGCCGCAGGGCAGTATTCCAACATGATAATGACCCCAAACACACCTCCAAGACAACCACTGCCTTGCTAAAGAAGCTAAGATTAAAGGTGATGGACTGGCCAAACATGTCTCCATGGGTCATCATCAAACAGAAGGTGGAGGAGCGCAAGGTCTCTAACATCCACCAGCTCTGTGATGTCGTCATGGAGGAGTGGAAGAGGACTCCAGTGGCAACCTGTGAAGCGCTGGTGAACTCGATGCCCAAGAGGGTTAAGGCGGTGCTGGAAAATAATGGTGTCCACAAAAAATATTGATACTTTGGGCCAATTTGGACATTTTCATTTAGAGGTGTACTCACTTTTGTTGCCAGCGGTTTAGACATTTATGGCTATGTGTTGAGTTATTTTGAGGGGACAGCAAATTTAGACTGTTATATAAGCTGTACACTCACTACTTTACATTGTAGCAAACTGCCATTTCTTCAGTGTTGTCACATGAAAAGATATAATAAAATATTTACAAAAATGTGAGGGGTGTGCTCACTTTTGTGATATACTGTATATATAATGCTTGGGGGTTCTAAGTAATTTTCTAGCAAAAAAAAACTAATTTTTACCTGTAGGAGAGAATTGTCGGAATGGGCATATATATGGGCGGCAATGATGATCACTTCCACAACCGCATCAACACGGAGTGAGAGCAGTAACTCTAGACCCATTATCCATGGCTAACTCCAAGCTGATGATCTGTAGGGGCTTTTAAAGCATTGCCTATGGAAAACATAGGGTACCAAAGTTTGTTGCCATTTGTTGGTGCACCCAATTTTAAGGCTCGAAATGTTGGGTACCTATTTCCTCAGCGCAACCTCATCTTTTTTATTTTACCAAAAAATGGGTAATATATTGTGTTTATGCGCCCTAAAATTAACTTTCTATGTTGTTGTTTAATATAAAAGGTTGATATGTCTAATTGTTAGGATGGCAATGATTGTTAGAGATAGAACACAGTTGATTGGGGGAGGGTGGGTACTTCTATAGAAAGTCTCATGTTTTTTTTGTGCTCCCCAATGTACTGTTCAGGGCCCCTGACACCAAAAGGTAAATGGCATCTACATTTGCTCAGATTGAACCTACCAATAACATTTACCTTGACCAAGCAGTGAACCTTTATTCATATCTCATACTATACTGAAATTAAGCTCAGATTTCACCCAGTGATTAGCAGGACATGGATTACTTCTGGAATCATGCAATTGTTCATTGTAAAGAAGATGGAAAGTGTTTTATGTCATGATCACAGTTAATGCCAATATAAATATAAAAATGTATGGATGAAATGGGAACAACGTCATAACAATGAAATAGTATCCACCACCAGCCTAATTTGCGTCCTTGGGGGTTCTATAATTACAATAATGCGGGGGCTAAAGGAGATAGAACACAATGCTGCCTGGGATTAGTTATCATTTATGTCATGATGAAATACAGCTTTAGTGAGCACCGGCTAACCGCAACTAGCCTAACACAGCACAGAGAGAAATGTAGGTGTCATATGTGAGGATATAGCACCAATTCACACAGATCTATTGTCAAATGTTTGAGGTATCTTTATCTGCTGATTGTTAAACTTTCTGGAACACACATATTGCTATCGTGGTGTAGGATCTGGGCCTGCTGTGCCTCCATCCCTCTTTCTTTCCTTCTCTCTCCTTCCCTCCCTATTTCTTTCTTTCTTTCTTTCTTTCTTTCTCCGTCCATCCCTCATTCATCTCAGACTCAAACCACACCCCTTTGAGCCACGCCCATGTAAGCCACATCCACTATTTAGCATACGGCACACCCATTTCTCCTTCGGCTAAGACACACCTACAAACAAATGCCCCATCCCGTAATTATAATAAGACCCCGCTTACTGCAAAAAAGTGTCCCTATACATTTTTTGACAATGTTGGCAACTATGTGGTTGTCTTGGAGGTGTATTTGGGGTCGTTATCATGTTGGAATACTGCCCTGCAACCCAGTCTCCGAAGGGAGGGGATCCTTCTGTGCTTCAGTATGTCACAGTACATGTTGGCATTCATGGTTCCCTCAATGAACTGTAGCTCCCCAGTGACAGCAGCACTCGTGCAGCCCCAGACCATGACACTCCCACCATCATGCTTGACTGTAGGCAAGACACACTTGTCTTTGTACTCCTCACCTGGTTGCCACCACACACGCTTGACACCATCTGAACCAAATAAGTTTTTTCTTGGTCTCATCAGACCACAGGACATGGTTCCAGTAATCCATGTCCTTAGTCTGCTTGTCTTCACCAAACTGTTTGCAGGCTTTCTTGTGCATCATCTTTAGAAGAGGCTTCCTTCTGGGACGACAGCCATGCAGACCAATTTGATGCAGTGTACAGTGTATCGTCTGAGCACTGACAGGCTGACCCCCCACCCCTTCGACCTCTGCAGCAATGCTGGCAGCACTCATACATCTATTTCCCAAAGAAAACCTCTGGATATGACGCTGAGCATGTGCACTCAACTCCTTTGGTCGACCTTGGCAAGGCCTGTTCTGAATGGAACCTGTCCTGTTAAACCGCTGTATGGTCTTGGCCACCGTGCTTCAGCTCAGTTTCAGGGTCTTGGCAATCTTCTTATAGCCTAGGCCATCTTTATGTAGAGCAACAATTCTTTTTTTAAGATCAGATTCCAGAGTTCTTTGCCATGAGGTGCCATGTTGAACTTCCAGTGACCAGTATGAGAGACTGAGAGCGATAACACCAAATTAAACTCACCTGCTCCTCATTCACAGCTGAGACCTTGTAACACTAATGAGTCACATGACACCAGGCAGGGAAAATGGCTAATTGGGCCCAATTTGGAAATTTTCACTTAAGGGTGTACTCACTTTTGTTGCCAGCAGTTTAGACATTAATGGTTGTGTGCTGAGTTATTTTGAGGGGATGGAAAATTTACAGTTATACAAGCTGTACACTCACTACTTTACATTTTAGCAAAGCATCATTTCTTCAGTGTTGTCACATGAAAAGATATAATAAAATATTTACAAAAATGTGAGGGGTGTACTCACTTTTGTGAGATACTGTACATCCAATGTACAAGCCGATATTATCAGCAAAGTGCCTGATAGGAGTTCTGGTAGAATTATGCACATATTCCCAGTTATATATAGTTATGAATAGGGATATCTCCAGATGAATGTTGCAGCAAAGCTCAGTTTCAGGGGCCCCAAGGATGGTCACGATGCAACGTCTATCTTTGTGTTGGAGACAACCTGAAGACAAGATCAGCGGTGATGGGAAGATCCTCCAGCCATTGTCCAACCAGCCTAGAATGCAGATTCTCACCAGCCTAAACCATGGTGTGGCACTGGAACTCTGGAAGTCAGCCTATCTACTCCATTCTATGCATGAAGGTAAAAAAAACTTCTGTGTGCTGCTTACCCCACAGCCCTCTCAATACTCACCTGAGCCCCCTCTCGATCCAGCAATGTGCATGGAAGCCTCATCTATCCTGGGTATCTGTCTCCTCATTGGCTAAGATACAGAAGCTGGAGCCGTTTGCTTCCACTGCTGTCAATCACTGCCAGTGAGCCAATGAGGAGAGAGCGGGGAAGGGGCCGAGCCGCAGCTCTGTGTCTTATGGACGCCTAGAGTGTGTCTTGGGAGCGGGCATGCACCAGTGCCCCCCATAGCAAGCTGCTTGCTATTGGGCACATTGGTCAAGGGGGAGGATCCAGGAGCGCCGGTGGGAAATCTGAGAAGAAGAGGATTGGGGTTGCTCTGTGCAAAACCATTGTACAGAGCAGGTAAGTACAACATGTTTGTTATTTAACCACTTCCCATCCGGCCTATAGCAGAATGATGGCCGGATAGTGGTTTCGATATCCTGACTGGACATCACATGACATCCAGCAGGATAACCCACGACTGCGCACCCGTGGGGACTCGCAGTGATCGGAGGTGTGGTGTGTCACTCTGACGGAGGCTCTTTACCACGTGATCAGCTATGACCAATCTGTAACCAGGAAGTGCCGGTAAATGGCTTTCCTCGGTTCACGCTGACAGAGAGAGCCGATCGGTGGCTCTCCTGTCAGGGAGGGTCTGTGCTGATAATCAGCGCATTGATTATCAGCTCAGCCCCCATCAGTGGTGCCCACCACATCTGCCAATCACTGCCCACCAAAGTGCCAATCTGCCCCTGCAGGTGGAGCCGGTGCATTGACTTTTTTTTTTTCGGCTCCTTGGCTGTCACATGACAGCCAAGTAGTGAGCCTATTGGTCGGCCATTAAAGCCTATACGGGTGCGCTGAACAGGCACACCCTGCATAGCTTGATTGGCTGCCCTGAGCCTCCGCTCAGTGTGATTGGATGCGGTGGCCCGGGGGCGGGTCACTGTGGCAGCGGAGGTGACTTCCGCTCCCACAGAGACCATGACCGTCCGGGGACCGACGAGGGATTACAGCATGCTCTCCGTATGCCGAATCTCTGCAGACTCAGCGCGCTCTCCGCATGCCGACTCTCTGCAACAATCCTACCTGCTGGATGGGGTAAGTGTGGGGGGGGTCTCTGCAATGTATCCCACCTGTGTCACTGGCTGCAAACTGCCCCCACCTGTGTCACTGGCTGCAAACTGCCCCACCTGTGTCACTGGCTGCATAACTGTCTCCACGCCCGGTGGCGTAGGTTAGTGTGACTCGCCTCCGAGTCCCGTCGGTTAGTTCGATACGTCCCACACGGACAAGTCGCGTGGGCATATCCGAAATTACCGGCTGGTTATCCGAGTGATGAACCGACAGTACACTGTCGGTTCCTCG
>BLSH010377541.1:643669-655936 GCA_018402905.1 Glandirana rugosa | reverse complement strand
GTCCTGTGATGCTGAGCTGTATACTGTGTCCTGTGATGCAGAGCTGTATACTGTGTCCTGTGATGCTGAGCTGTATACTGTGTCCTGTGATGCTGAGCTGTATACTGTGTCCTGTGATGCTGAGCTGTATACTGTGTACTGTGATGCTGAGCTGTATACTGTGTACTGTGATGCTGAGCTGTATACTGTGTCCTGTGATGCTGAGCTGTATACTGTGCCCTGTGATGCTGAGCTGTGTACTCCTGACACAATATGTGGAATACAGGGGACAGAGTGGGTGGATTCTATAAGGGGTGGGGCTTATTAGAAGTAGGAGGGGTCAAAAGGAGGGGCGGGGCCTGGCGCCCCCCCATCCAAAAACTTCACCAGCTGCCACTGTTGTTTAGCAAAAAATAAAAACCCCAGTGGTGATCAAATACACACCAAAAGAAAGCTCTCTTTGTCTGAAGAAAATAATAAAAATTTAGTTTGAGTACAGTGTTGCATGACCGCGCAATTGTCATTCAAAATGTAACAGAGCTGAAAGCTGAAAATTGTCCGCGCAGGAAGGAGGGAAAGTGCCCGGTATTGAAGTGGTTAAAAACAAACAAACTTTAAAATCACTTTAAAGTGGAAGTCCAGGCTATAACTCCTCATAAGCTTGCTCCAACCCCTCTTCTAAGCCTTATAATTACTACACTGTAGAAGGAAGATGTTAATACTTACTTCTCAGCTCACTCTGGTCCGATCACATGATCAGCACCCAGTGGGAGAGGAGGGAAAGCTGACAATGGATGCCCCATAGTAAGCCTATGGGTGATGTCATCACCCAGGCATTCCTGACATTGTCAGCGATCTCTCCTCTCCTCTAAAGCTGTTCCCTGCTCTGTCACTATACATGAAAGCTGCCAATGGAAGATTTCTTTTTTAATATAGTTTAATGTTATAGTTAAACTGTAGCAACATTTTTAAACAAATTTATGAGAATAATCACTGCCTTCTTTGCTACTTAAACCCCATGTGCAATAAAAACCTTTATATTGGAACTGTGATAACAGTGAAACATTTTCTTTACAATTAAAGGATAACTAAATGCAAGAATATTCATTTTAATATATTGGAACCCACCAGGCTTTAGATGTGATTGCATTGGTTTTCTTTTTTCAGACTACAAGCATTTTCACAAAGTTCAAAGAATAGCTGCCCATCTTGTCAAAAATTCAGTGGACTCATCACTTCCTGTGACCTGAACTTTAAGTGTTATCTCTCTTCTGAAGTCCAGCCTGGGTGGCAAATATGGCTTCCTCCAGCGATACAGCGGAAAAGTGTGCATAGCCTGCCAGAGACTTTAAATGTGTTATTCATGTGTGTTATTCATAGGACTATCTGTTGGAAAAGAACAACAGCATGTAATGTAAAGTCACTTATATAAACCGACAATATGTACTGTATGAATTATACCTTTCTATCCAGCAGGTTGCACTGCAGTATGATAGTGTGTATTCTGTGGTACAAAGTAATAACACGATGTGCTTTCAGTAGTAAGTGTGTACTTGTTTGTTCTATTCCTGTCTATGATAAAAGGCTTGTAATATATTCCTCCATGAAAGTAAAGTATTCTCTGCATACAACAAGCTTCCAAGCGCATCATTCAGTACTCTGATAACAGGTTATGGACCCAACGCACCCAGCACAGCCCAGGAACCCAGCAGCACCCAGGGCACTGGAAAGAGGATTCTGCAACTTAGTACAGTGGATCTGAGAA
The DNA here is from genome assembly GCA_018402905.1 of Glandirana rugosa. NCBI lineage: Eukaryota > Metazoa > Chordata > Amphibia > Anura > Ranidae > Glandirana > Glandirana rugosa. The sequence goes on along the minus strand of BLSH010377541.1, from coordinate 654,192 downwards.
TACTATATACAAGCTGCTGAAACATGGCAAATGGTTCAGATGTGAAGTTTGCAATAGCAAAGCTGAATAATGCCAATTTCCAGCTATGGAAGTTTAAACTGAAAGTGCTTTTGAATAATGATGACTTGTGGCAAGTGCTGGATACAGACAGACCCACAAACGGAGTGATGGAGGATTGGGACAGGAAGGATAGACAGGCAAAAGCAATTATAAGCTTACTAGTGGAAGATGACCAGCTTATCCACATAAGAACAGAGAAAACGGCCAAAGGTATGTGGACTTCATTACAGAAACTGCATGTGCGTTCAAGTCTAAACAGCAAGTTGTTTCTACTAAGAAAATTATATAAGATGAGACTAGAAGAAGGCGAGCAAATGTGTAACCACGTGAAAGCTATGCTAGAAATCATAGAGCAGCTGCGCGCAATTGGAGAAGACATCAAACATAACCATATTGTTGCCCTGCTCCTAAGCCTTCCAAAGACATATACTGCTCTCACTAACGCTTTAGAAACCACACCCGAGCAGGAACTGACACTACAATATGTCAAAGGGAAACTAACCGATGAATATGACAGAAATAAAAAAAAAAAACCCCCATGATGACAAAGCTCTTAAGATGTACAAAGACACTAATCACAACAGAGAAAGCAGAGACTGTTATCGCTGTAAAAAGACGTGTCACTTAAAAAAGAACTGTTCTATCTGGAAAGCCGAGCAGCGAAAGCTACAGCTATCCACAAAAGAAAGAGTCAAAGCAGCCACAAAGGAAACTGCAGAAACATCATGGAGTGACACCTTTAAAGTGACACAGAGTGGAAAGCCACATGGCTGGTGCATAGACTCAGGTGCGACAAGCCACATGACTAGTGATGAGACCTTTTTCACAACCATTGATTACAGTGCAAAAGACAGCGTTTTCCTAGCAAATGGGGAAAGCATCACATCCAAAGGTAAAGGCCAGGGCTTCCTGAACTGCATTACACTACAAGGCGGGTCAGCTAACGCGTCTGCATGGAAAGTTCCCTACGTTGGAGGTGAAAATTCCCCCAACTGAAGCTAGGCACCGCTAACCTTTCAGCCTGTCCCCTTGCAGATAGGGAAGGGCTACTGTGCTCCTCTGTGACTGATCCTAAGGGGTCTGGATCAGGATTGGCCAGCAGATCGCCCTGCGGATCCATTTCATCTACTGGCCACTGACTACTTACTGAAAGGGTACGGGCAAATCTGTCATTGTGCGCTGTCATCATTTTCAGCCGCTGCCCCTGGCCATCCGGTGTTAGCTACCACACCCAAATGTTTGAGCCTTGCATAAGGCTGTTCCTGGGTGGTTTGGACCTGGTTGCTTGGCCTGGGTACCAGGGCCTCCACCTTCTGACCTGTCTCCCACATCTCTGTTCCTTCTGCCTCCGCAGAGGACTTGTCAGCACAACACCTGAATTCCTCTAGGCTGACACCAAACCTTTCACCCTGCAGGAACGCAGTGCCATCAGCTGCAGCCTCTGAGAGAGCAGATTCAGATGGGGTCAGATTGCCTCCATCATCCTGTGGCTCCTCCCCTGCTGTGCACAGCAACTGAGGAGGATAAGGACACAAAAGACTGTATTCTGCCGGGGGTCATCCCCTGACCCGTGTCACATCCTCCTACTCGGTCTTTCTCAGCAGAAGGTCTGCCAGCGCAACACTTGAGTTCGGTGTTGTCAGCTGCAGCTGCTGAGGTGGTAGACCTTGATGGGGCCGGATTTGCCCCGTCACCCTGTAGTCTTCCCTCTGCGACTCACAGTAACAAATCCACAGTGGAAGTATTCGCAACTGTGGTGACAGAGGAGGCGGTCACAGAAGACTGGATTCCACCAGGGATTCTCCTCTGACCCACATCACTCACTTCCACCCTGTCCTCAGCAGGATGTTTGCTGGAACAACACCTGAGTTCCTCTGGGCTGTCATCAAATGTATCAGCCTCTAGTAACTCAGTGCTGTCAGCCACAGCTGCTGAGGGAGTAGAGTCAGGTTGGGTCAAATCTGCCCCCTCACCTTGTGGTCCTTCCTCTGTGATGCACAGCCCAGAATCCACAATGGTGGTACTGATAGCTGCAATGACAGGGGAGCAGACCACAGAAGACTTTGGCTCACATAGGGTTACAGGCACACCTTGCTTGTCCTTACTAGGAGCTGCTGACACACAATTTGCCTTTCTAGCAGGTATTTCAAAACATTAGTTTTCCTTACAAATGGTTACAGAGTCACAGTTCTGTTCCTTGTACACCCTCATCCCACCATCCCCAGCTGGCAGTCCATCAGCCAGACCTCTGAACTCCTCTAGGCTGATGTTAATTTTAATAGCCTCAGGGGACTCGGATCGGTCTGCCACAGATGCCAGGGAGACAACAGTATGAGGGGACCTCAGGTCTGCTTGGCCAAGTTCACAAATGTCCGACCCAGTTGGATTGGGCCCTTCCACAGACAGTTCCTCTGTAGCAGTGGGCAGTGACCAGTTCGGGCAGACCGGTGGGCCCCAGGAGTCACCACTGCAGCAGAGGGAAGGTCTGCATGGAACAGACCATGACATTTCACATCACATAAAGCATTATAAGTCCGAGAGTCCATTTTGACTTTAGGTTCTTCTCTTGGCCTGGGCTCCAGAGACCCACTAGGGCCAAGGCCTGGCACACTATCATTAGCCCCCTGACCCTTCCCAGAGTTCCCAAACTCACCCAACAGTACCTTACTTGAATCCGGGACGTCAGGTGGCGATGTAGGTTTCTGGGGGGCTGAACTTGTCTCATAATGGGCTACCAACCACCCCAGGTCAGTGCCCAATAACATGTTAGAGGGAATGGCATCTGTTACCCCCACTTCTCTCATTCCTTTTCCTGCTCCCCAGTCTAGATAAACCCAGGCTGTGGCTATGGCTGGGTTGATGCCCCCAACTTCTTTTACAGTCATGGTCTTACCAGGGATGAGATCCCCAGGTTACAGCACTTCAGGACACACTAAGGTCACCTCTGCTCTGCTGTCCCTTAGGCCTGTGGTAACTTTGTCACCCACAGTGACAGGCTGTAGATTATCAGAGAGACCCCCTGCATTCCTGGAAGCAAGCAAGACAGCAGGCTCTGTGCTGGTTGGCTTGGTAGGTGGGGCAGCCTGCTTTCTCTCAGGACAGGACATACCGATGTGACCTATCTGGTTGCAGACAAAACATTTCCAGGTATCCACACCTGTTGGCTTGGCTCCTGGAGGTCCGAGTGGCTTGGTCTTCTGGCTGTCCGGAGATGAGGGTCCACTGTCTTTTTCTCCTTTCCCGCTGGGTGCAGTAGTTCTCCTGGTGTCAGACACTCTGTTAGCCGCATAGGCGTCGGCTATTTCTGCTGCTTGATCCGCCGTCTTGGGATCTCAGTCCAGCACAAACTGCCGGACCTCAAAAGGACATGTCTGTAGGAACTGGTCCTTAATCATTAGTTCCTGCAGGGTGTCAAAGGTGCTTACGGACAGTCCCTTTAAGCCTCGTACACACGGGACGACGATCGCATTCAACATGTCGTACTCACGACCGTTGTATGCAAAATCGATCGTTTGTGTGCGCGCTTTCAACAGTCGAACATACGACGGTCGTACATGGGAGTTGTATGAGCAGACTACAAAACTTGGTCGTACCAACAAGCTCGCATACGACCGTTGTATCGTGTGTAGAGCAGTTGGGTACAACAAGTTGTATTGTGCTAAACACGCATGCGCCAAGTCCACTTCAACTAACACAAAATTAGATGAAGGAGCCCAAAGGGTGACGCTACGATACCAGCACTTCCTCTTTATACGCTCGTTCACGTCATCACGTTCGGCCGGCCGCAAGTTGTATGTATGACCGTCGGGTGCACGTCAGTATGCTATTTACATTATGCAACATACGAATTGCGACGATCGTACGTACGATCGTCGTCCCATGTGTACGGGGCATAAGCCACTGCCGGAAGGCAGTACACAAACTGCACACAAGGTCCAGGTAGCTGTCATTAGGATCTCGATGCAGTTTCCTGAAACGTTTGCGGTACACCTCTGGCGTAAGTTGGTACCGTTTAACAATGGCCTGCTTGGTCCCTTTCTTGTCCCTCTAGGGGAAACTCAAAAGTACATCCAGGACCTTGCCTTTCAGCCCTGGTGTGAGGTACTGTGCCCATTGGGCAGGCAATACTAACGACGAGTCCTTTCAAATCCTTTTAAGAAAGTGTCCATATCGCCATCTTTGTCCATGGTTGGGAATTTATCCAGGGAAATTTTGTGCATTCGTTCTTCCCTGGGCTCAGCATTACCAGAAGACCTGTTCTGCTGCAGCTGGAGTTTGGCTAGCTCCAGCTGATGTTGCCGCTCTGCTCGTCTGTCCTCTGCTTCCTGCTGGGCTCGTCTGTCCTCTGCTCGTTGCTTTTCCTCTGCTTCTCTGCACTGCAGAATAAACTGGAAACGTAATGATTCACTGACTGGGGTTAGCAGTTGTAGTTTAGCTTGCAAGGATGATACCAGGACCTCTGGTTGGTCCTCCTGGACATTAACGTCATCAACAACCACTGGTGGGGAGGACTGCTGCTCCTCTAGGGTGTCATAAGTCGCATCCTGTGACTCCATAGCTGAAGCTCGCTCCTCCTTGTCTTTCTCCATCAGGGCGCATATCATCTGATCCTTCGTCTGGATCCTTGTGGTTGGGATGCCTCTGGTCTCACGCAGATTCAGCAGATCATCTCGGCTTTGCTTCATGTAGCTGATCACGATCTCAGCCATTTTGCCAAAATAAAAAATAGAAAAGAAAAACAAGAGGGGGTGGGGAGCAAATAGCCAAGTATGTCTGTTACAAAAAAACAAAAATTATACACTGAGTGAACTTCTGTAGGTCAGTTGCTTCTAATAAGCTTCCAACCTTTAGTACACAGGCTAAATGAATAAACAATGGACTAATGTACTAACCAAATCCCGCTCGCTGCCACCAATCTGTCACGAATCACACACGCCCACAGCGACTAGATAACCGCGACTGGGGTTATATGAGGGAATAAGGGGGAACTTATACTGCAGTAAGACTTCACTGTACTTTCACAGCCCGCACTCCCTTCGGCCACCACTACAGAGAGACTCCACTCCAATCCAGGTGGCTGACCGCACACAGGCAGATACGAATCTTACATACAATCTGGTGCACTCTAAGGGTTGGGGAGCAGTCTAGCAATTAATACACACTTCTAGGGTTTCTCTAGCTATCCTGCAAGCTAAAACCCCGGTGCTAATCACTCTTCCCACTGTCCACACACCCACACCAGACCCACAATAAACGATAGCCTGCCACCACTCAACAGTTTGTCCGCCGACTGGTCTGATGAAGCACCACTCTGTCTGGCAGATCTGTTAGTTTACAATCTGCATGCAATATGCCCACACACAGAGCAATTGCACACCGATTGGCACGTAGCTTAAACCGAGTATTAATGCACTAAAGTACAACAATCTCTCTAGAGATATGAGTCCTAGGTTAGTACATAGAAGTCACTTATTAATTTTTAACATTTAATATCCCGAAAGTGGGAAGTGCATAAAATATATACAAAGAAAAAGGAGTTACAAACAATGCAAAAAGATAAACAGACAATACATACAATTGGCAATTCTGGCTATGAAATATTGGCTATGAAAATAAATAGGAATAAAAACAGAAATAAACACTACGTTACCACAGTCTATCCCTGGACAGAAGTATGTCAAAGTATTTGTGGAGACCCCCCAATTTAGAACTGACTTCATAGAGGCACACCTGGAACATGGAGACTCCCCAATTTATTGACCTATGGATGTGGGCTGGACGTTAGCCCCTGGCCAATCAACTCTGGGGGGTGTTCCCGTTCCAAGCCCAACATCAATCTGGATCAGAACGGTGCTGACCGCTGGTTCATGGATAGGATTTCCAAAACCAGCACCTTTTTCCGTTCGCTACAGTGCCAAACACGATCTACCTACCGCAGCCCAGCGCCATCTAATGGTTTTGTGTGTTTTTCTGAGAACTGAAAACCAGCTACAAATACAGCTTGGTATGTACTGGAAGCTTATCACCCGTACGATCAAAAGGAATTATTTTCATCTCTCTGCCACTAATATTTCAGCTTTCATGAGAGATGAAATGTATTATTTTGATCTGTTGATACTAATCAAAGCTTGTAGACCCTCCGGGACCTTCTCATGCTCCCCTGCCGACTCTTGTAGCCAGCCAGACTGGGATTCCTGTTTGAAGCTTCCAGAAGGTGCCAACTTTTGCTCATTCTGATGGGGAACTCTTATTTGCATCTAGGTGTCAACTGGACTCTTTAACTTGCTTGGTCCTATTTACATGCTAATGAAATGACATATGGCATGGCTGACATTGCATACTAGATATTTAATAACACAGAATCAAACTACATACACAATTATACTATTTCTATAAATTACATATATACATAGAGCAACCACCAGGGTTTGAGCAAGGAGACAACCTTGTGTGTAAACTTCAGAAGAGCATCTACAGTCTTAAAGTGTTACTAAACCCAATAATAAGAAAATAGTTCATCTGCCCCCCCCCCCCAGAGTGCCCACAGTGCCCACAGCTTAGAAATCTTCTTTTTACATTAAAATACTGCCACTATATACCTTTTGGGATGATCTGTATACCATGGTTTCCTGATAACCTGCACAGTTTGTCCATATCTGTGTGTTCAAGTAGGAGGAGATTTCCACTACAGCCTGTATACACGCCCACATGTGTGATGTCAATATCATGTAACCTGAACAGTTCAACTGAAACAGGAAATGTTTTATCCAGCATAAGAGACCAAACTGAGCATGTGCAATTTTACCACCCTGCTGTGTATTGTATGGACTTGCTCAGATTGACAGTGCAGGAGGGAAAAAGCTATGCATACAGGATAAAAAAGCCTTTTTTAAACAATGCTGAGGATTAACTCCTTAAGTTCTACAGTGAGTATAACAAGCATGCTATGCTGCATATACAGACTGATTTTACTGTTGTTGGTTTAGTAACGCTTTAAACAATCTGCAAGGATGTGGAATGAGTAAGTAAATTAAGTACTTACTAGAGAGGGATTCTCAAGAAGTAAAGCAGATCCCTGTCTCTACTCCAAGAATCAAGGAGAACATGGATATACATCCTTATCTGTGTTGATAACATTATAACTTAGTTTGAACAAGAAGGTGATTACAATCAGTTCACAAGCTGAAATAAAACTTTGAAATCAAAGAGCTAGGGAACCATTAGCTACTATCTGGGAATCCAAATACAGAGAGAAGAAGATGAAGGTTACCTTCTCAACCAATCTCAGAAAATCTCTGAAATCTTGGAATAATTCCATATGCAAGATGCAAAGGAAGTGAAAAGTCTTGTGGAACCAGGCTATCAAAAGAGCAATAAAATGACTGGTATCGCAGAACAATCGGTAAGCTGCTATATGTTGCCATTGTGACAAGGCCAGACATAGCCGCAGCAGTGGGCATACTATGCAGGAAAGTCTTAGCTCCCTGTCAGCGTGACTGGAACGCAGTGAAGAGAGTGATGCAGTATCTCTGCAGGAACAATTCAGATGAAGTTAAGGTCACCAGCAATATCAAATCCAAAACTGTCATTGGTAGGGAAGGGGTTAAACTGTAGGGGCGATCAAGGGGTTAACTGAGTTCCCTCAGTGTGTCCTAACTGTGTGGGGGCTGGCCGTGGGCATGACAAATCTGACTGTACCCGATTACAGGGAGCGGTAGATCAGTGTCATGACCCCTGGCAGAATGGGGATCCGCCGTGTTTACATCGGCGGAACCCCGTTCCCCCTCGATGTACAATGATGACGGTTTGCACAGCCGAGCCAACCTGCCGCAGTATAACTGTGGCAGCTGGTCGGCAACTGGTTAAATACCACCAAAAGAAAGCATTAAGAAACACTCATGCAGAAACACGTCTTGAATGCAGAAATTGTGGTGATCTGGCCATCAAGCTTGTAGAGAATCTATACAGTGACAGATTTTGCCTGTCAACAAGCAATAGCATCATCTTCGATTATATAAACTTTAGAAACTGTAAGATTTGGGAGGAATTGAACCTGGCAATTTACTTTTGGTTAATGCTTTTGATTGGTCTAGTACAAGCGCTGTCGCACTCAGTCACTGCTATGAGATAGTTGTGGTTACGCCACTGGAGGGCGGGTGGAGCTTCTACACAAGCCTTCAGAATTTCCTGTATGGGAGGTGCTGAGCAACGCAATTGAGCGAATGACAGGAGGAAAGGTTTGGACTGTAGAACAAGCTGCTAACGTGGCTGAAAAGTCTTTTGAAGGCGCGTCCAAACAGTCTCTTCTAGTTGGGGCCAGGGGGCATGGCTGAACTTGATGATTTTAGCCTATTTCTGGAGGGTTTGGGTGACAATCATTGAAGACCAGTCAGTCCGGTATCTCGCAATCTTTCCCGCGGAGTCCCATTGAAGTCCTCAGAAACATAGTGGTGACGACCAATGCCAGTCTTATGGGCTGGGGGGTACACTGCTTAGATCAGCAGGTTCAAGGTCGGTGGAAGCATCGCGAGGCGCAAAGTTCCAACTGCTGGGAATTGAAGGCCATCAGGCACACTCTCTTAGCCTTCCAACCTGTATTGCAAGGTTGAGCTGTCAAGATCCTATCGGATAACAAGACTACGGTTGCTTACGTATCTTGTCAGAGGGCACCAGAAGTCGGTCTCTTCTTCAACTGGTATGTCAAATCTTCCTGTGGGCGGAGAGGAATTTCGACTCCCTTACGGCATCCTATCTCCCAGGGCCCGAGAATGTTCTCGCGGATCACTTAAGTCGAAGATTTGTGGATCACAATGAATGGGGCCTCAACCCCCAATACCTATGCAAGTTTTTCAAAATTTGAGGGATGCCTCCAATAAGTCTGATGGCGTTGGAAAAGGATTTCCAAATTCCTCGCTTCTTTTCCCAGGCCTGGCATCCAGAGGCGTTCGATCAAGATGTTTTGTCCAAGCCTTGGAGTTTCCTCTTGGTGTATGTGTTACCTCCACTTCCGTTGGTTCTCAAGAAACTGTTGATAATTCAGCGAGAAAGGGTCGCAGTAATAATAATTCTGCCTTACTGGCCCAGAAGGCCATGGTTCCCTCTGGCTTGGAGGATGAAGATATGCCAACCAATCCCATTTACCTCCTTGGCAGGATCTCCTTCTGCAGAGTGGGGTCTATCACCCGGACCCTGAAACTAACGGCTTGGAGATTGAGAGGCAATCTTTAAACGGATTAGATCTCACAGACAGAGTAGTGGAAACATTATCACAGGCTCGTAAGAGGTCCACGAATTTAACCTATCACCGGATTTGGAATGCTTTTGCCACGCCTCTGAAGAAAGAGGTTGGAATCTTGAATCTCCTTCGATATCAAACATTTTGGAATTTCTGCAGGAGGGTCTCAATAAGGGGTTAGCCTATAATTCCTTGTAGGTCCAGGTCCCCGCCTTGTTGGCTATGTCAAGTAAAGGATGGGCTCTGCATCCTTTGGTGTTAGACCTCCATTGAGATCTTTTTTCCGAAATGGGACTTCACACTGGTCTTGAGAGCCGTGTTTGTTCCTTCATTTGATCGAGCTTCCTCTTGTTTGTTCTTGCATCTAACAATAAGGACAGTTGTTTTGATAGCTATTTTCTTCAGCTAGAAGAGTCTCCGAGCTGTGCACCTTCTCATCTAAAGAACAATATTGTTTGATTCTACCAGACAAGATTGCCCTGAGGCCAGTACTGTGCTTTCTACCTAAGGTGCCTACATCATTTATTATGAACTGGGAGACAATTCTCCCAGCTTTTACGGCGGATGCTTCGGATGATAAATGGAGGAAACTAGACTTGGTCTTGGCTGTTTCAACCTATCTGGAGCAGACTAAAAGTTTTGAAAGCAAGACCAACTATTGGTTTTCTAGCATCATCTAGAGCAGGGGTCCTCAAACTATGGCCCTCCAGTTGTTCAGGAACTACAATTGCCATCATGCCTAGTCATGTCTGTGAATGTCAGAGTTGTACAATGCCTCATGAGTTTTCAAAAAAAGTCCGGGTTCGGGTCCGGGGTTCTGGTATTTTATTCCACGTGTTGAAAAGCTGCCAAGGGCAGCCAATCAACAAGTGTTTCACTGGTTTTCCTTAGAAGCCATCAAAAAAAACTTTTGAGTACTCCGTAACATGTTGAGACTGTAAGTGTCTGTACTGATCCGTACTACCGTTAACATCAAGGACTTGTTGACCTCCCGGTATCAAACTCCTGGGGACGAGATCTACTACGATCTTTTGGTTATCAACCAGAACGAAAGTTTTGAAAATCAGACGAGGTCTATCCAACTTTGTCGGTTCTGGTTCAGATCAAAGGAGGTAAATAGTAGGCTTCGTAGGCGGCATTTTCGACCCTCTTAACAGAGGGTCAAGTATTATTTACTACATCCGTGGAATCCATCTTTCGTGTCATGACCGGAGTCCCGTTAGAACAG
>BLSH010377541.1:562640-580950 GCA_018402905.1 Glandirana rugosa | reverse complement strand
ATACTGCTGCTTTGAGTCACAGATTGCAGATCAAACATTGCATTACAGAACGATCTGACTGCACTAGGTGGAGGCTTCTGCTTAGAGGGACAGATTATTGTTCAAAAATCATCTCCTAGTTCTATAGGAAGAGGTTCCACCTGTTGCTTAGAGAGACAGATTATTGTTCAAAAATCATCTCCTAGTTCTAAAGGGAGAAGTTCTAGCTGTTGCTGTAAGTGACAGATTATTGTTCAAAAATCATCGGCTACTCCTATAGGGCCAGATAAAACATCACAGATAGGGGTATATACAGCATCACAGATAGGGTTATACAGCATCACAGATAGGGGAATATACAGCATCACAGATAGGGGTATATACAGCACCACAGATAGGTATACAGCCTCATAGATAGTGGTATACAGCACCATAGATAGGGATATACAGCACCACAGATAGGGATATACAGTACCATAGATAGAGATATACAGCACCATAGATAGGTGTATACAGCACCACACATAGGGATATACAGCACCATAGATAGGGATATACAGCACCATAGATAGTGGTATACAGCACCATAGATAGGTATATACAGCACCACAGATAGGTATATACAGCACCATAGACAGGCATATACAGCACCACAGATAGGGGTATACAGCACCACATATAGGGAAATATAGCACCACAGATAGGGATATACTGCACAATAGATAGCAGTATACAGCACCATAGATAGGTATATACAGCACCGCTGATAGGGTTATAAAGCACCACAGATAGGGATATACAGCACCACAGATAGGGGTATACAGCACCACAGATAGGGATATACAGCACCACAGATAGGAGTATAAAGCACCATAGATTGGAGTGGAGGGGCAGCTCGCAGGCCGCATACAGAGAGTGCAGTGCAAAACATAATATACACAGCATGGCCATGGAGAGACACAGACTGACTGACACAGAAGGCGGCCCGTGGCGGGGTTTACATAGTGTTAGTAGCCGTCCGCTGCTGCTCAGCTCAGGCACACAGCACAGCCCAAAATCAGCAGCTTCAGTTCTCTCTCATATCTCTGCAAAATCACTGTCCATCTCGCTACACTCCACCCACAGTGTGAGCCTGGAAACCGGAAATTATGTCGTGCCCGGGTGCTGCAAAAAGCACCGACCACCGACTCCTACGGTCATGGCCAATACATGAATAGCACAAGTCGCAACTGACGAATGACAGTAGAGTGGGGGTGTTAGGGGCGCATTGTTTGCTCCCCGAACACACCCAGAACATGGGCAAATTGGCTTCCTGGCTTGCAATCAGCTGATTGCATGCTGGGAAGCTTCCCATAGACCACTATGTGTCTGGCGCCGGACGCTCTTAAAGTGACTTTTTTTTTTTTAACATCTTGGGGGGCAGGGCCCCTACGCCCCCCCTTGGACGGGCCACCACTGACAGTTGGTAAAGGAAGGAGCGGGTAGAGCAGCTAATGGTTCCCAAACCCTATCACCGAATGGTATTAGATTTAGCCCATGGTCATATGATGGGTGAACATCTGGGTATAGAGAAAACTAAGGAGAGGATAACCCAAAGATTCTTTTGGCCCGGGTTATATGCAGATGTCAAAGAATATTGTGAGTCATGCCCAGAGTGTCACTATTCTGTGCCATCGCCCCATTTTCGCAGTCTGCTGGTACCGTTACCAATAATTTTACAGGAGACCCACTTCCGAACGAACCACATACCAAAGTTTTACTGTAGTTACATTTTTCCAGCTTGCACCAATGTGGCTATGTATACACCGTATGTGGCCAATGCCCCCGGAAGCTGGAAATCCCTCAAGTAGACACCAATGACACTCCAGTGATCTCCACTTGCTTCCAGGTCCCGTGCCTAGTGGCCATCTTGATGCATTGTGAACACAGGAGGTTGCCTGCTCAGCACATGCCATTCAGAGAATGTTTTGCATTTTCTGAAAAAAAGCGAAGCCTTCTCTGACTGGACGAGATGGAGACCGTGAAATCCTCACCCTGCCTTTCTACCATGTCCAATCAGAGAACACTTTGCATACACTGAGAAAATGCAAAACATTCTCTGAATGCAGCAGGGCAGCCGCTCAGCACAGGATCGGGAAGCAAATGGACCTCACTGGAGTAGTGGTGTATATTTCAGTGATATCACACTTCCAGGGCATCAGCCAAGTATGGTATACAGTGAGGGAAAAAAGTATTTGATCCCTTGCTCATTTTGTACATTTGCCCACTGACAAAGAAATGATCAGTCTATAATTTTAATGGCAGGTTTATTTTAACAGTGAGAGACAAAATAGCAACAAAAAAAATCAGAAAAACACATTTCAAAAATGTTATAAATTGATTTGCATTTTAATGAGTAAAATAAGAAGTATTTGACCCCTTCACAAAATATGACTTAGTACTTGGTGGTAAAACCCTTATTGGCAATCACAGAGGTCAGACGTTTCTTATAGTTGGCCACCAGGTTTGCACACATCTCAGGAGGGATTTTGTCCCACTCCTTTTTGCAGATCCTCTCCCAAGTCATTAAGGTTTCTAGGCTGACGTTTGGTAACTCAAACCTTCAGCTCCCTCCACATGTTTTCTATGGGATTAAGGTCTGGAGCTAGGCCACTCCGGGACCTTAATGTGCTTCTTCTTGAGCCACTCCTTTGTTGCCCTGGCTGTGTGCTTTGGGTCACTGTCATGCTGGAATATCCATCCACGACCCATTTTCAATGCCCTGGCTGAGGGAAGGAGGTTCTCACCCAAGATTTGACAGTACATGGCCCCGTCTATCCTCCCTTTGATGCGGTGACATTGTCCTGTCCCCTTAGCAAAAAAACACCCCCAAAGCATAATGTTTCCACCTCTATGTTTACCGGCGGGGATGGTGTTCTTAAGAATCATAGGCAGCATTCCTCCTCCAAACACGACGAGTTGAGTTGATGCCAAAGAGCTTGATTTTGGTCTCATCTGACCACAACACTTTCACCCAGTTCTCCTCTGAATCATTCAGATGTTCATTAGTAAACGTCAGACGGGCTGTATATGTGCTTTCTTGAGCAGAGGGACCTTGCGTGTGCTGCAGGATTTCAGTCCTTCACGGTGTAGTGTGTTACCAATTGTTTTCTTGGTGACTATGATCTATGATCCCAGCGGCCTTGAGAGCATTGACACGATTATCCCATGTAGTTCTGGGCTGATTCCTCACTCATGATCATTGAAACTCCACGAGGTGAGATCTTGCATTGAGCCCCAGACTGAGGGAGATTATTATTTGTGTTTCTTCCATTTGCGAATATTCGTCCCTGACATCCTTGGACAGCTCTTTGGTCTTGGCCATGGTGGAGAGATTGGAATCTGATTGATTGGTTGCTTCTGTGAACAGGTGTCTTTTATGCAGGTAACAAGCTGAAATTAGGAGCACTCCCTTTAAGAGAATTCCTAATCTCAGCTCATTACCGGTATAGAAGACTCCTGGGAGCCAGAAATCCTGCTGACTGATATGGGTTCAAATACTTATTTCACTCATTAAAATGAAAATCAATTTATAACTTTTTTGAAATGTGTTTTTCCAGCATCTTCTTTTGGCCTGGTAAACACTGTCGCTGGGATGGAAAGGGGCAGAGAATCTAAAATTGTGCTGTTGGGATGGAGCTGGAAGCGATAGGCCTCTTGCACACTGCAGCTTGAAAAAGCTCATTACAGCTTTTTTTTTACTGAGCTAAAATACAGGCCATTCATTGTAATGTGCCTATTCACACAGGCGTGTAAACACGTGCCGTGCATTCTTCAGTAAAAAAAAAAATTAAAAAGCCTGCATTTTTAGTCAGTAATTTACGCCACATGTGCACAAATACATGTGATTGTGCACAAATGTGCGCTAATGGCTCTTATTTACAATCTGCAGGACAAGAACGTGAGAATAAGTTTGCGCGAAAATGGGTGCAATTGCACGACTTTGTGCGAAAATATGCGCAAATACATTTAAAAAAAAAAAATAAAGTCTAAAAAAGTAGATGCTCAAACAGGAGTATTTTGTGCAAGAGGCTTGAATATAAGTGTTTCTTTTTAGACCAGATAATATTATCCTTTGAAACTGCAGAGAGACAGATGCACTTTAATAATGATTGTATGACCACATCTCAGCAGTATATTGTATATCCATGAATATTCCCTATGTGAGGTCATGATGGATGAGACAGAGTCCTGCCACCGTGCCAGAGATAGACATGTTTGATGTCTGACAAACACTCAGCTGCCGCCAGCACTGTCCTGAGAGCTGCCGCGCTTGACAGACTGCGGAGAGTCAGTCTGACATACACTCAGCCTGAATATTAGATGAGGTGCCAAATACAGTATATGCAACCGCAGATGATGATAACTTCATAAATAACCTCTTCTTACTGCACAGATGTGTATCGTAGTAAAACCATTGTACCATACTATATATTTCCTGAAAGCCGTGAATCATCTATTATTTTGATTTTCTATAGGGGTTGTACTTGGGTTTTTCTGAAAAGTTTAGGACAAGGTTAACAGTTCAGAGTTCGGATCAGATGACAATCTGATGGAAATGGACATGTAGTCCGTTTCCATCCGACCGCCCAATAGAGGAGAGTGGGCTACATCCGTGTCTGCTCTGCATAGCAGAGCGGACACAGACCTGTCATCCGCCTGCTTATTGGAGAGATCCCCTGCTGGACGAATCCGCTCCGTCTGAAAGGGACCCAAATCACAATGTCCTAGGACAGGGATGCTGATCCTTTTGAAAAGCGATGGCCAATTAAGTGACTTAGAAACCGGTTGCGGACCACAATAAACGATGGGGTTTTACGCTCCCCCCCCCCAAAACCACAAATGTAAACTAACCCGTACTGTCCTGAACCCCCTATTAGGCTGTTTTCACATGGATGCACTGTGGTTTACCCACATTGTGGGTACAGCGCAGTGCACCTGTGGCTTTCCTGCAAGTTAGCTGCGCTTTGACTTCTATTACATCTTGAGGGTGTGGCGCACTTTCAGAAAGCGCACCAAACCTGCAGGATACAATAGAAGTCTATGGCACAGTACTAACCTGCAGGAAAGCCACAGGTGCACTGCTCCGCACCCGTGGATCAGTGTGAAAACAGCCTAATAGTTGTTAACCCTTTGATAGGTGCTAATATGCCCACCGCAAAAGCTATTATGCCCAGTGTATGTGTTGTTTAATACACTGACCTTCATTTTTGACTGCTGACATCGCTCTCCAGGCTGCTAGATTAGAGGCGAAGTGCACTTGGTATCACTTCGCCTAGGACAGGAGTTGGCGCTACAGAGAAAGCACTGGCTTATGCGGCTCCTGCTTACTCCATGGCTGCCTGCTCCCCCCACTGCTGGCGATTGCTCACTGTACTCTGATGCTCTGGGATGGCGGGGTGGGAAGCCCAGATTGCGATCAATGGGTTGCCAACCCTGGGCATGCACTTCCCTGGTTTGAGGTCATGAGCCAAATCAGAGGGCTCCGTAGGCCATGGTTTGAGCACCCCTGTCCTAGGACAATTGTCTGACACCCAGGTTCCATACGACACTCTTCAGTGAGGGTGAAGAAAGATCTTTCTCCAAACCAGACTCCACGATGATGACCTCCAGCAAATATCCTTTTAGCATATCTTCTCCAGGCCCTCAACCCAGCACCTGCTGAGGCTCAAACAGCACCAGGACAAGAACCCACTGAGCAGGCCTCCCAAACTGGGGATTGACTGGGGTCTAATATTCATAAATCTGCCAGAGGCAGGCAGGAGTGATCAACCATGGACCTTAGAGAAACCCTGTTTAAGCCAAAAAGACAGATCACTTCTCTTCTGAATACAGAGGCTTCTGGAAAGCTCTGGAAAGAGAGGAGGGAGGAGAGGTGGAGCTGTCTGGGGTGTTCTGGGGAGCCCTGACCAATCCCCAACTTGGACTGGCAGGGGGCAGGCCTCCTCAAATATCCCGGGTCAGCTCGGCTGGGGAGGAGAGTCCAGGTGGAAGAACTGGGAGATGGACTGCTAGGCTGTCTGGGCCTTTGAGGGAGCCCCCCAGTCTGGGGGGGGGTGAACTTGGGCCTGGAGCTCGGGAGTGGACGGGGCGCACGTACAAACCACAGGGGTGTCCTGGTCAGGAGCAGGAGCGGACAGTGGAGAGTACTGCTGGGTAAGTCTCCAGGAGGGATCCACTGGTTCTTGGTGAGAGACATGCACAGCCAGGAATGTTGGAGAGGCATGCCAGATCAGATTGGGAGGATGCAATCTGGAATGGGTGTAGAGCCAGTGAGGACTGTGATGTTATGGGTAGTGGAGATGGGCAGCTGAAGCCAGGAGTGCTGGCAGGGCCTGAAGAGTGCTGACTGGGATCAGTAGTTCACCAAGGACAGATAGCACCTGAACTTTCTTTGCTACACTATAGGGGCCCCCGGTCCCTGTCTGTAATAGAGCATTCCTGCTAAGGCCTGGCTGAAACCAGTGTCAGGCCTAACTACATGCTAGCTGTGCCTGAGGAGAAGTGAAGTGCAAGAGAGGGAGAGAGTAATAGTCTGCAAGCAAGTTTGTGCTGGAGGAGACTGAAGAAGTGTGTACAAAGAGTGTGTTGTCTCAACCAAGTTGTTTCAATTGTGACATTATGTAAGGCAAGGTGATCGATGGACTATATGTGTCGCCTCGCATGCGTTCATTTGGAGTGGACTAAGGTGGAATCTGGTCCGCGTTTTACCAGCCACCTTGGCAGGTTTGGTTCTGGACCAGAATTTGTGATCCACTGGAGTCCACAATCACGTGTTTTAAATAACCAGGAAGAGAGGAAAGTTTTGCTCTGGCATGGGACTCAGGAGCCATCAGCCTGAGAGAGCTGACATATGGAAGTTTGCTTATGGATTGAGGCAAAAGGTTTGCACTGTCTATGTTTTGTGGGTGTCTGGGAGAAGCCCGCCACAGCTCAGTTAGCAAAACTGAAATGTTTAGTTAGTGCCTGGATGGCGAGGATTTATTTTCTGTTTTGTTTATTTTGATTTCTACATGCAACCTTTTAAATAAACCTGGCTACAAGTCAGATTTTAAGGAAAACTGCCGTTTGGACTGCCTTTTCCAGGGAAGGTGATCCCCATTGAGCTAACCCCCCACATGTGGTGGGCTCAGCAGCCATCTTCCTGATTAAGTAGAAAGATGGAGGATATATTAAAAACCCTGTTGCAGGCCACTGCAACCCAGCAAGAGAACAATCGCCAGCAACAGGAGAGCAATCGGCAGCAGCAGGAAACTAATCGCCAAGTCGCACAGGCCATTGCAAGCCAGCAAGAAGCGAACCGCCAGGCCGTGGCAACCCAGCAGGAGACGAAATGCCAGTTTGCGGAGGCCCTGGTGGAGATAAAGAAGGGGTCCGCAAGTCCTTTACCGGTGGAACAGAAAATGGTACGAGACAGATATATCCTGCAGAAGATGACACCTGCAGCTGATGTGGAAGCATACATTATGAAAGAGACGCTGTTTGAGAAGTATGGCAAAAAGAGCAATGGGCAGGACTGCTAGCACCTTGTCTGACAGGAGAACCCCAAAATCCTATTATGATCTGGAATCAGATGCTGCCCAGGATTATGAGACATTGAAATCTGAGATGCTTGCATGCATGGGCGTCACCATTGCGGTCCGGGCTCAAGGGGTGCAGCGCTGGTCATAAACTACTGATAAGCCACCCCGATCCCAAACGTTTGATTTGATACACCTCACCAAGAAATGGCTGCAGCCAGAGACTTTGTTGGGCCTTAAGATTGTGGAGTGTGTGGTCATGGACCATTATTTACGGGCACTCCCTGCCACTTTGAGGAAGTGGGTCAGCCATGGTGACCCTAAGACTGCCAACCAGCTGGTGGACCTGGTAGAGAGATATACAGTGACCGAGGACTTGTTTAACCCATCCGTGTCCCGCTCCAATGTCTCTAGGGGTGAAAAGTTTCCCGGAGGATCCAGTAAGACTATTCCAGGGTTCAAGGGCGTGGGAAGAACTTACAAATCTGTTGCCACAGATAATGAAACTACGGGCTCAGGACCTGGAGACTGGCCAAATAGGTCAGGAAGGTCTCTAAGGCCGTTTAGAGGACTGGGTACAGAACATATAAAATGTTATCGCTCCAATGCATTGGGTCATATTGCTGCTAACTGTTCCCTAAATGATGAACCAATGCAATGTGATAATATTTACTTGAAAAAAAAATGTCTCTTTTTGCACAGGTAGCATGTACTGCAACATGTCAGGGACGCATGAAAAAGTAAATGTGAAATGTGTGTAATTTCAGTTGATGAAAAGCCAGTCAAAGCTCTGCTAGATTCTGGTAGTGTGGTGACCTTAGTTAAAGGTGATTGTGTAAATCCCACATAGTTACACGCTAGAACTATTGAGGTTATTTCCATACATGGTGACACATGTGATTACCAGATTGCTGTGGTTGAGATCGATACCCCTTGGGGCAGGTGACACATTCAGTGGGGGTGGTACCCTCACTGCTTCATGAGGTCCTAGTGGGGAGAGATTTTCCACACTTTTAGAGTTTATGGAAAAACAAAAGGAGTCGGGAGGACAGAGCTCCTCCTGCTGGGGAAACACTGCAACTCACTGACCCTTTTGATTGCAAAATTGAAAAGGAAACCGTGGATGTGTTCAACGGAGGCATAGGTCCTTTTCCTTTTTCTGTAATGGCTGGGGACCAGGAGGAGCTGGAATCCAGACCCCAGATGGAGGTTAATGAACAAGAAAGAATCTCTTACTCTATGTGAGAGTGGACAGAATGTGGTGCCTGACTCAGATGTCAGAAAAGATGATTTTTGTACAGAACAACTAAAAGACACCACACGTCATAGAGCCAGAGAAAACATTAAAATGGTAGATGGGGAACCTGTTGAACCTAATATAGGGGTGTCTTTTCCCTGCTTGGCTCTTAAAAATAACTTACTCTATCAGGTGGTAAAGCAAGGGGAGGAGGAGGTAGAGCAGCTGGGAGTTCCCAAACCCTATCGCCGGATGGTATTAGATTTGGCCACTGGTCATATGATGGGGGGACATCTGGGTATAGAGAAGACCAGGGAGAGAATAACCCAGAGATTATTTTGGCCCGGGTTATATGCAGATGTCAAAGAATATTGTGAGTCATGCCCAGAGTGTCAGTATTCTGCGCCATCGCCCCATTTTCACAGTCCGCTGGTACCATTACCAATCATTGAAGTGCCTTTTGAAAGGATTGGCATGGATATCCTGAAGCCATTCCCTTGCATAATACCTCAGCTAAAACTATTGCCAAAGAGCTTGTCCAGGTATTTAGTCATGTAGGTATTCCAAAAGAAATATTGACAGATCAAGGCATCCCATTTATGTCCCGAGTCACTAAAGAATTGTGTAAGTTGTTCAAAATCTCCCTCTGTCTACCACCCGCAAACTGATGGTCTTGTGGAGAGATTTAACAAAACGCTCAAAAGCATGTTAAAAAGGTGGTGGACAAAGATGGGAGAAGTTGGGATTTTTTGTTGCCATACCTCATGTTTGCCAGGAGGTACCTCAGGCATCTACAGGTTACTCCCCTTTTGAACTACTGTATGGGAGACATCCCAGGGGGTTGCTAGATGTTGCAAAAGAAACGTGGGAGGGAGCGACCACGCCTTATAGAAGCGTAATCGAGCATATCTCACTGATGCAAGATAGAATCCCTGCTGTCATGCCGCTTGTACAGGAACATATGGAGCAAGCCCAGAAGGCCCAGAGAAGGGTTTATAATCGGGGTGCCAAGACCCGGTTCTTCAGCCCTGCTGATAGAGTGCTGGTACTAGTCCCCACCGTTGAGAGTAAATTCCTAGCAAAGTGGCAAGGTCCCTTTGAAATTATGGAAAGAGTAGGCGAGGTAAACTACAAAGTTTACCAGCCAGGGAAAAGAAAAACCGAGCAAATATATCACGTTAATCTCTTGAAACCTTGGAAGGACAAAAAGACTTTACTGGCAATGCCAACCCCCCAAAAGGAGATGGTCCCGTGACTCCTGAAGTACCCATAACTGAAACCTTGTCAGTGGCCCAACAGAAGGATGTTAAAGAATTTGTGAATAAGAATAGAGACTTTTTCTCTCACCTGCCTGGACTGACCACAGTTATACAGCATGACATAATTACGGAACCAGGTGTCCACGTAAATGTAAAGCCCTATAGAATACCCAAGGCCAGGCGCAAAGCAGTTGCAAATGAAATAAAGAACATGTTAAAGCTGGACGTGATAGAGGAGTACCACAGTGACTGGTCCAGACCCATAGTGTTGGTCCCAAAACCAGATGGAACGATAAGATTTTGTAGTGATTTCAGAAAGTTAAACAGCGTGTCCAAATTCAATGCGTACCCAATGCCTCAGGTCAACGAGCTTGTTGACAGATTGGGCACTGCCTGGTATATAACTACGTTAGACCTGACTAAAAGTTATTGGCAGATACCCCTAACGGAGTCGGCAAAAGTGAAAAGTGCATTTTGTACCCCTGAGGGATCCTTCCAGTATAAGCAAATACCTTTTGGCTTGCATGGTGCTCCTGCTTTGTTCCAGAGAATGATGGATAAGTCCTTAAGACCACATCGCCAATACGCAGGTCCTTAAGACCACATCGCCAATACACAGCCGCCTATTTAGACAATGTAGTCATAAACAGATTGGGAATCCCATTTGCCCCGTGTACAAGCAGTAGTAGATTCCCTTAGGAAAGCAGGACTCGTGTGCCATAGGCTTGGAGGAGGCCAAATACCTTGGCTACATTATTGGTCAGGGGCTGATCAAATCTCAGATCAATAAAATTGAGGCAGGGGGGCGTGGCCTGATTCAGCATGTGAAAGGCAGCAGTTCACAGAGCTCCCGCTGGTGATCCTGGGTTTGATCCTCTTCCTCGGCACCAGAGCCGTCCGAACCGGCACCTACCGCTAGCCTGAGACCCCTGGCATTCTGTAGACCCTCCCTGGCTCTGCTCTACCTGAAGGATGACCCGCAAAGGAGACAAGGAGTCCGTGATCGTGGCCGCGATGGAGGCCCAAGATGGCGCAGGAGGCCCTCAGCCACAGTGTGCTCTGTGGACGGTGGACAGACAACAGCAGGTGGGGGTAAGTCATCCAAAACTCACAAACCGCATACTAAAGACCCCCCCAAGGACATGATTTATTACACGCAAAAATGATCTGCTCACAGTGATACCCTCTCCCATATAGCCAGCAGACCTGGATGGCACGGGAGGCCTGGACGACACTGTGCCCCTGGAGGCCCCTGATCCCACTCCTGACCTTTTCTCTCTCCCCACTGAGGAACATGAGCAGCCCACTTTGAGCGATATTCTGCATTCGGTGCATAAATGCACGGCTACAGTAGTGGATCTTAAGGATCAGTTTGGGGGCCTTAAAGAAACAGTGTCTCTTCTCCGTCAGGACCTCCAGAAAATCCGATAGAGGACCACAGCAGCGGAGTCATGGATCAGTGACCTGGAGGATCAGCTCCCTCCACTAATCAGGGACTCCAGGCACTATAACCAACAAATTGCGCTGGCCAATAACAAGACAGACGATCTTGAAAATCGCCTACGAAGGAACAATGTCCGGATTATAGGGCTACCCGGAAGGGCTGAGGGTCGGGACCCCACAGAGTTTATTGAACATTGGTTGCAAGACACTTTTGGCAAGGACTCTTTTATCCCCCCCTCTTTGCTGTGGAAAGGGCCCACCGTATGCCATTGCGGCCCCTGGCCATCCCCCTCGTTCCACCCTGGCACGTCTTCTTCACTACAGGGACCAGGAGATTATCCTTTGGCTTGCTAGGGAGAGGGGCCGATTCAATTTATTGGGGCCAGAATATCTTTTTTCCCCAATTTATCTGCAGAGGTTCAAAAGAGGCGCGTCAAATTCTCTGTTAAAAAGAGACTGCAACATTTTCAACTGAAATACGCCATGCTGTACCCTGCCAGATTAAGGGTTACAGTGGAGGGTCATACACACTTCTTTGAGACCGCCCCAGACACGGCTGCATGGCTCGACCGTCACGAGCAGGATCTTCACCACAGACGACCCAGCCAAGAGGACTGAGTGCTGCCAAGTTCTGTTCAAGCCTTGTTACATCACTTTGCAAGTACTACACCATACTTCTTTATTCCCTGCCGAGGGTCACTTATCCTATTACACATACAGTGAAGAAAGCCCTACAGGATATCATTCACCCTTAACATTCCATGTCATGGCAATGTGTGCTCGCACACTGAAATGTTTCGTCTGTTGTTTTGTGTGGCCCACAGGCCCAAGGTTTACTTGTTGCCTGCCCTGTTGGCAGATTGCCCCAGCCACAGTTGGAGGGGGAACAGTTGAGGAGACCGCCCCACAATATTGTCATCTCTGGATCCCGCTGGTCCCTACATCAACCCACCTGCCTACAAACTACATGTGGCAACCACCGTCCTCAAGACGCACCACTCTGTTTCCTTTTCTCGCTCTCTCAAGGAAGGGACTGGACATCCCACAGCTTTAACTTCTCTGCCTACATGCTGTCAATAATGCTGTACTCCCTCTGTGCATTACTTTGCCCCATGCAGCTTTCCGGGGTGCTCATGATCAAGTTTTTGCACCATGGGTGATATGTCTTACACACCCCTGATTTCCTGGAATGTTCGGGGAGTGAAAGACCCCCTGAAATGTTCAATGATCACTGCATGAACCCGTAAATACCAACCAGCTATCATGGGACTACAGGAAACCCACCTCAGCATACAGTTGATTTTTTGAAATATGCATGGGTGGGTAAAGCCTACCATTCGGTCTACTCTGCCTACTCATGAGGCGTAAGCGTACTCATACACAGGGCGGTGACATTCCTTGAACTAGACTCCTTGGTGGATCCTCAAGGCCGCTTTGTGTTTTTGCACTGTACTTTATACACTATGACTCTATTGCTGGCGTTTATATATATATACCTCCTCCCTTTTCTAGAGATGTATTGCAGATGTTGCTTTCTTTTCTGGCCGGCAAGCCAGACCTTCCACTTATTGTTATGGGAGACTTTAATTGCTGCCCGGACCTCCAGCTAGACAGATATCCTCCTGTGCGGACTGGATGCCCGGGCAGGTGTACTGTTATGAGTCGCCTGATGGTGGAGATGGGATGGATTGACCTGTGGCAGTTTCGCAACCGAAAGCGCAGGTTTTCCTGCTTTTCAAAGTCGCACGGCTCACTCTCTTGTATTGATCTGTGTCTGTGCTCATCGCATGTCCCTCACTGTATCTCTGGTATAGAATACCTCCCTCGATGGGTATCAGACCATTACCCCTTGATCCTTCAATTAAACACAAGACCCGTATCTAAATAGGGCAGAGTTCCGTGGAAGCTTAATCCCTTTTGGCTCCAACTGTTTCCGTCACATGACCGCATCCTTAAGCAGATACAGGATTTCTTTGCCACCCATGGAGATGCCTGGATGTGGCCCTGAGATAGGATACGTTCAAGGCCCACCTAAGGGTTATCTTTATTGTGGAAATGAATGCTGTGAAACACAGATCATCTGAATTGAGGGATATGTTGGAGAGACAGGAGAAGCGGCTAGAACTCGAATACATCACCAGCCCTTCCGACTTGGCCAGGGATGCATGGACCTTGACCCAGAACTCTCTGGACCACCTGAGGGCAGCTTTTTTTGAGGAGGGGGAGAAGACGGGCCACCTGCTGGCAAAAATAGCTAGATCACAGCAATCTTCCCCTGGCATAGGAGCAATCCACACATCATCTGGTCGAGTTGTCAATGACCCCGACCAGATTGTGACCGAACTGGCACACTTTTACTCCAAATTGTATGAACCCAGAGATGACTACTCCCCTGAATCTTTAGATCATTATTTAAATGGTATAGAGCTACCCACTTTGTCCAGCACCAGTGCTGAACTGGAAACTCCCATTGCCCTCGAGGAACTGCAGGAGGCAGCCTGTTCATTCCCAACATGCAGGGCTCCGGGAGGGGACGGTATTCCCATGGAGGTATACACCACATATGGGGAGGCCATCCTACCCAGGCTCTTTGAGGTCCTAAATGCTTCATTGGAGAGGAGATGCCGTCCGGACTCAATGTCCATAGCGAATGTGGTTCTTTTGTTTAAACCAGGGAATGAACCCCTAGACCCCAGCTCATATAGGCCAATCTCATTGCTGCAGTGTGATATTACAATTCTGGCCAAGATCTTAGCGATGAGGTTGAATAAACATATTCTTAGTATAATACATCCTGACCAGGCTAGTTTCATGCCTCAAAAGTCCACGGCCACCAATCTCAGATGCCTCTTCCTGAACATCCAAACACAAACAGATAATGTTGGTCATGGATGCAAACAAAGCATTAGACAGTGTCAGTTGGCCGTATCTCTGGGCTGTTCTTACTAAGTTCGGGTTTGGTCCCCGTTTCCTCTCCTGGGTCCGCCTTCTTTATGCTTCCCCTCGGGCTGCCATTAGGATGTCAGATAGAATGTCCCCGGCGTTTGCATTGGGCAGGGGTACGAGGCAGGGCTGTCCCCTGTCCCCCCTGCTTTTTGTGATGGCCATAGGGCCCCTGGCTGCTCTGATCCGGGACAATGGACAGGTCTCAGGTTTTCAATATGGTCCCCTACATGAAAAAAGCATGCTCTACGTGGATGATGTGCTTTTATTTTTGGGAGACACATCGGCGTCCCTGGAAGCAGCCATGTCCCTGATTGTGGAGTTCGGAAGGTTCTCCGGGCTCACTATCAATTGGGTCAGGTTGGACAGATCGTAGGCACTATCCCCTTAGTTACCTCCTTCAAATATCTAGGCATCGTGATCTCACCAGTCCTCACAGATTACTGTCCCCTTAACATTCGTCTCCTGCTGGGGCGCTTTAAAGATAAAATTAAAATATGGGATAAGTTAAAAATTTCGCTAGCCGGGAAAACTAATCTTATAAAAATGATACCCCAACTCCTTTACCCCCTTCATAACTCCCCAGTTGTGATCCCCCTTAAAATATTTAGAATAGTGAATTCTATTTTCAGGCAATTGCTCTGGGGGGTCGACCTCCCAGAGTGAAGCTAGAACAGCTGCAGTACCCAAAAGATGGGGGAGGCCTCGCACTCCCCAATCCGTGGCTTTACTATATGGCAGCCCAACTCCAACACTTGGTGGGATGTATGTCCCCTCGTGTAAACAACTCCTTCATCCAGCTTATGTGTGTGTGTGTGGGGGGACTGGGGTGAAGTCTATCCCTAAGGGTTTGGAGGCGTAGGCCTTACTCAAATCTAATAAACGACAACCCACTTATAGCCTTCTCCAAAAACTATGGAACAAGGCGAAACAGCTCCAACGTGTTACGGGATTTACTAGCAAGAGTCCCATATGGGACAACCAGACTTACCCTAAGTTGGTGAAACTCCAGCAGGCGTACCAGGGGAATATGTTTGCTCTCCCAGGTATGCCGGCGGTGCAAACTTAAAACATTTTCGGAACTTCAAACCACATTTAATATCCCTCCTTAGATGTTATTTTATTGCCATCAGTTGGCATATGCGTTCAAATCTCCAGGGGACGGCATGGACTGGTCCCTCTCACCTACCCCCATCTTCCATCTTATCCAGTCTGCTACTGAAACAAAAGGTTTTATCTAACAATGCTACAGCATGCTTCTATCAGAATATTTAAAAGCCCATCCTATTAAGGCCATAGCTCAATGGGAGGCGCACGTGGGAGACCTGACAGGAGACCAATGGGCGGAGGCCCTGCAGTCTGTTAATATGTGCTTCCTCAATGTCTCTCAGAGGGTATAGCAACTTTATATATTACTTAGGGCACACTATACTCCCACTAGGGTTTACAGGATGAGTAGTCAGACCGACTCCACGTGCGCTAGGTGCGGGTGGGGTCGGGTGATCTCATTCACCTTCTGTGGCGGTGCCCCAAGTTGCACCGCTACTGGAAAGAAGTGACCTCTACCATTAATGGAGTCTTCCAGGTGTCAATACCACTGAGCCCCATACCATGCCTGCTTGGAATCCTGTTGGTTGAGGTTCCTGAGGAATCGACAGGCCAGGCGATATCTAGGGCACAATTTCAGGCTTGGAAAGTTATCCTTCTTAACTGGAAGTCCTCAAACCCCCCATCTGCCAAAACATGGATTGCACACATGGATAATAACCTGAGGTTGGAGAGTTATATCAATCAGCACAGGGGAAGAGCACACAAATTTGATAAAATATGGTCAGCGTGGCTCAAAGTACCCGGCCTGGCCCCCAAGGAGTTTGTTTTGAATAGAATATTGCAGAGTCTCTAATAGAATTTCAGCACAGAGGGGAAAGGAGTTTGTAACATAGAGAGGAATGTTGATAATTGGATTGAGGAGTTACCATGTACCTTTTTGATGATACTGACTCTGTGAAATATGATTGGTGGTTGATATGACATTATGATGTGCAGTGGCTGTTATGTCCTTTGTCTTTGTATAGTTTTATACGTGCATTATCTATGTACAACCCATATTTTTCAATAAAATCTTTTTCTGATTTATAAAAAAAAAAAAATGTGAGTCAGTTAAAAAGTGGCCCCAACCTATAAATAAAAAGCAAGTTTGTGCATTCTTTGAGATCACAGGATACTACAGGCACTCTATTCCCAATTTTTCTGAAATTGCAGCCCCACTGACAGATCTGACTAAGGGTAGAGGGTCGGTCATGATCAAGTGGAATCCGGAGGCAGAGAAGGCATTGCAAATGTTGAAGCTGTACTGTCCCAGGTCAGTGATGGGGAGGAGCACCCAGTGGTCTATCTTAGCATAAAACTCAGCAGAAATGAGAAAAACTATGCCATTGCTGAGAAGGAATATTTAGCCATTAAATGAGCCTTAGATGCCCTGAAATATTACCTATTGGGGAGACCATTCAAATTGGTCACTGACCATGTCCCTCTTAAGTGGATGTGTGTTACCAAGGAGAAAAACAGTCAGGTGACAAGGTGGTTCCTCACTCTGCAAGCATTCAAAGTTCACAGTGGAGCATAGAGCAGGGAAACTCCAGAATAATGCAAATGCCCTTTCCCGGGTCCACTGTCTGGTTGGCACAGTTTCTCAGCCGCAGGGGCTTGAGCAGAGAGGGGGGATATGTGACGTTATGCGAGGTGAGGTGATTGATGGATGTGTGTCGCCTCGCATGCATTTATTTGGAGTGGACCAAGGTGGAATCCAGTCTGGGTTTTACCAGCCACCTTGGCAGGGTTGGTTCCAGACCAGATTTGGTCCACTGGAGTCCACCATCAGGTGGTTTAAATAACCAGGAAGAGAGGATAGTTTTGCTCTGGCCTGGGACTCAAGAGCCATCAGCCTGAGAGAGCTGACGTATGGAAGTTTGCTTATGGACTGAGAGAAAAGTTTTGCACTGTCTATGTTTTGTGGGTGTCTGGGAGAAGCCCTACACCACCCAGTTAGGAAAACTGAAATGTTTAGTTAGTGCCTGGATGGCGAGGATCTGTTTTCTGTTTTGTTTATTTTGATTTCTACATGCAAGCTTTTAAATAAACCTGGCTACAAGTCAGATGTTAAGGAAAACTGCCATTTGGACTGCCTTTTTCCAAGGAAGGTGATCCCCATTGAGCTAACCCCCCACACAATCTACTGGGCATTCCATAAATTCCCTACCCTTTTCAAGTTCAATTCCCTAATAAAAATACAAAAAATACAGCACATGGACTGTTCATTGCCCCTGAGAGACTAAGAAACTGAATGCCAGACTGGGCAGGGTAACAGGTGGACCACAACTTTCAGCAGTCCCTACAGGGGTACCACTACATCCACTTTAAGCTGTATAAAAATATATTGAAAATTATTTTCAGTTGGTCTTATATTCACTTTAATGCATGTTCGTTGGAACTTGATATATATACAGCTTTGACATAAACTAAAATGTGTTTCCTAGAAAAGCAGATTATTGTCTCCTATTAGACGAAAAGATCCTTTGTGTAAAATCAAATACAGTTTCGACATATATATAGTTCAAGGTTGCTTGTACGTAATTTCACTTATATTCTGGTTGACTTTTATTAAAAGTTATATAAAAATATGTCGAATTTCACCTACATCACCATGGGGACATCCCTGACGACTTTCAACACCAGGTGGACAATGGGACGGGTCAGACCGTAAGTCAAAGAATCAGAGAGTCCCCGTTACTTGTCAGGTACACGACATAAAAAACATAAAAATAATCCCTTAACTTGAACTTTTCCCATCCCTTAAATACCTTACGGGTCATCTAACACACCCCCCAATC
>BLSH010377541.1:547756-561934 GCA_018402905.1 Glandirana rugosa | reverse complement strand
TATCCCCCTCTTCAGTCCATTATGAATGCTGCTGCCAGGCTCATTCACCTTACTAACCACTCAGTGTCTGCTACTCCTCTCTGCCAATCCGTCCATTGGCTTCCGCTTACCCAATTAATTAATTCCAAATACTAACAACAACTTACAAAGCCATCCACAACTGGGCCCCCGGCTACATCACTAACCTACTCTCAAAATACTAACCTACTCATTCTCTTTGTTCCTTTCAAGATCTCCTGCTCTTTAGCTCCCTCGTCACCTCCTCTCATGCTCGCCTATAGGACTTTTCCAGAACCTCTCCCATCCTATGGAACTCCCTACCCCAATCTGTCTGACTTTCTCCTACTCTGTTTGCTTTTAGATGAGCCCTAACAACCCTCCTCTTCAGAGAAACCTATCCTACCTCCACCTAACAACTATACTTTCATTTTCTCCATCAGCTCATTCCCCACAGTTATTACCTTTTGTATCACTTGGCCCTCCTTTCTACATTGTAAGCTCTAACGAGCAGGGTCCTCTGAATCCTCCTGTATTGAATTTGTATTGTAACTGTACTGTCTGCCCTCATGTTGTACAGCGCTACGCAAACTGTTGACCCTATATAAATCCTGTATAATAATAATAATAATAACAACACATTTTAAAAATTGTAAGAAAATCTTGGTTAATCTTTGCAAATTTTCCCTGTAGATTGTAAATGAATTATAGAAAACAATCTAAAGCAGGTGAAGAAAATGAATGGTTGACTATGCAAACAAGGAATTTAGGTTACAGTTCTCATTTGCTCTAAGTCAAATGAATAGTTAATGCAGGGCCGGGATGGAAAGGCGACTGACTGCTTTTGGCATCTTAGTGGAAGGGGCTGCAAAAAAGGGAAGGATCTGCAACCTATCCAGCTGAGGTAGTTTACAGATCATGGGGGCGCTTATGTTGCCCTTTTCACCTTAGGTGCCAAAGGGTGCTGTTCCGGTACTGGGTTAATGTTTGTGGTGAACAGCAAAAGGGATTGTATGTGGCAGATTCCCTATAGGTATCAGTGACAGGTGGATGATAAAGAAATAAAGTGACACTTATAATATAATGAATATTAAAAACGGGTGAAGGCCAGTGAATGTAACATTTACCCTAAATATAATACATCCTCTGACCATGCTTAGAAATAGTTTAAAGGGGTTATAAAAGTTGTTTTTTTTAAATAACAAACATGTTATAATTACCTCCTCTGTGCAAGGGTTTTGCACAGAGTGGCCCCGATCCTCTTCTTCTGGAGTCCTATGCCAGCGCTCCTGGCTCCTCCTCTTCTCGAGTGCCCCCTCAGAGAAGCACTTTCCCTGGGGTCACATGTGGCGGCGCACTCCCAAGTCCTGCTGCTGCATTCATTGACACAGACAGCAGGACTCGGCCCCATCCCCCCTGGCTCCCACATCATTGGATTTGATTGACAGCAGCTGGAGCCAATGGCAATAAGTGATGGATAGTCCTGAATTCGGGCCTGAAATGGAGACAAAGATGCACAGCACCCCTGTGCACTCCGCTCTGCAGCCGCCCTGGAGATGTGTGAACCAACTCCATTGAGAGACAGTCAGAGTCTCCTCTCATGCAAATTGGATGCAGAGAAATCTGCATCCAGTTTGTATAAGTGTGAACCCAGCCTAAAAGATCCTTCAACTGGTGACAAAACTTATCAACCTTAAGGAAATAGTGGATGCATTCAGTAATTATTAAGGCGCACTACAATTTGCAAGACGATCTCTCTACTTTCCAGCCTACACCTGAACTCATTACAATTCAAAGGAAAGGGGTTTGGGACTTTAAATGAAGCATGACTTCCCCACATAGACCACAATGTATATATAGATATTGTTTATTCAAATGCACAAAACGTGAGACATTGGAAGATCATTTGCATAATATAGTTAAGAACACATCAGTTCATCTATGTACATATACATATGGGAGAAAACACATGGCAGGGTATGGCCAGTACATGGTGATCCATATGGTCAATGAATATATAAAAAAAACATTGAAATTTCTTATGTATGTAACAATTCGGTAAAAATTGATAACTCCACCAGCCGAGATATATAAGAAAATGCATGATAGATAGTGTGTATCTCTACGCGTTTCGTGGTTTGTACCATTTGTCAGGAGCATAGCGTCAAAGTGTCTGGATGGTAAAAAGTAAAAAAGAGTAATAAAAAACTGATGGAAGTTTTAAAATAGAAAAAACAAAGGCGAGTAATCGCCCTTAATATCAAAATACCTGGATTGATGTTATTGAGTAAATGGCAAAAAGCAGGCCAGCAGCAAAGCCTCTGATGGGAGCTGAGGCGGCGAGATAGGCAGAAGAACGGTGAGTATATACACATACCCCCACCCCTGGTCAGGGGCGCCCTCTCCTTGCTATGCGGTGGCTGTTGGTCCCATACCTACCCATCTCACCTTCGGCTTGGACAATACTAGGTACTGGTCTTGGTCCTTCAGGATGCATTAACCTTTCTCTCACTACACTGCTCTTTTGTGCACATCTCTTACTTTCATGGGCAGGGTTCTCCTCTACTACCTCCCACTTTTGAGCACTTTCACTCTGGCACTGACCATCTACATCACCTAGTTGTGCTATACATGCTCATATATACGCATTGCATATATACTTTTTCATAGATCTCACTACGAACCTTTGATACACCCCAGGATGAGTTCGGTTTTGATGGGCCCTCTCCCCACTTGCATGCCCGGTCGTGGGCGTTCTTCTGCCTATCTCGCCGCCTCAGCTCCCATCAGAGGCTTTGCTGCTGGCCTGCTTTTTGCCATTTACTCAATAACATCAATCCAGGTATTTTGATATTAAGGGCAATTACTTGCCTTTGTTTTTTCTATTTTAAAACTTCCATCAGTTTTTTATTACTCTTTTTTACTTTTTACCATCCAGACACTTTGACGCTATGCTCCTGATGAGTGGTACAAACCACGAAACACGTAGAGCTACACACTATCTATCATGCGTTTTCTTATATATCTCGACTGGTGGAGTTATCAATTTTTACCGAATTGTTACATACATAAGAAATTTCATAGTTTTTTTATATATATTCATTGACCATATGGATCACCATGTACTGGCCATACCCTGTGTGTTTTCTGCCATATGTATATGTATATAGATGAACTGATGTGTTCTTAACTATATTATGCAAATGATCTTCCAACGTCTCACGCTTTGTGCATTTGAATAAACAATATGTATATATGCATTGTGGTCTATGTGGGGAAGTCATACTTCATTTAAAGTCCCAAACCCCTTTCCTTTGAATTGTTACAGGGATGGAGGTACCCCTGCCTTTAATGTCAGGGTCCTCATTTAAAGTCCCACCAGCCATGGGTAGGCTGTTTTCTCTTTTAACCAATGAACTCATTACAGAGTTCTTAGAGTCAATTTCTCTCCCGAAATTAACACAAGCTGAATTGTCATACTTAAAGTGATACTAAAGTCTTGTTTTTTTTTTTGTTTAAAAATAACAAACATGTTATACATACCTGCTCTGTGCAGTGGTTTTGCACAGTGAAGCCCAGATCCTCCTCTTCTCGGGTCCCTTGCCGGTGCTCCTGGCCCCTCCCTCCTGCCGAGTGCCCCCACAGCAAACAGCTTGCTATGGGGGCACCCGAACCTTGGCCCTGCCCCCTCTCTCTCCTCATTGGCTCACTGACTTAAATTGACAGCAGTGGGCGCCAATGGCCCCTACTGCTGTGTCTCAGCCAATCAGGAGGGAGAGTCAATAATCAAACAAAAAGACCGTGCTCGGCACCCACAGTGACCACTGTTATAAGAGTGGAATGCAGGACTGAATAACATTAACTGGGTCTGTAGAAGGTAAAAGTATCAGCAGTTTATTATCATATTGTAATAGATAAAACCAGAATTGGGGTAAAACAGCCAACGATACCACTGCATAGAGTCCCTGGACATTAAAGAGAGGGTCATCCAGCACCGCAAGTTGGGCTGACAGAGGGGTGCCAATCCAAAAGCCCTGGTAGCCACTTGGGAGGCCAGATAGAGCGTGACGCGCTCAGATGACATCATGGTCGGCCAGCGAGCGGAAGCAGGAAAAGCCAGTGGAGGCCTCTGGGAACCAGCGTGGAATGCAAACTTGGTCAGTTGCCGTGGCGATGTGTTGCGTGCTCATGTGCTTCACCAAGCTTGATATGGCTCAGGTAATACTAGGAGGGCTGAAAATACCTTCTGTCTTTAGATCCACTTTAAACCAATCTATTATGGTGTCAGAAATTGAGGATATCATTAAAACTTTGCCTCACAACAAATCCCTAGGCCCAGACGGATTCTGCGTATTACAAAATGTTCTCTACTGAACTTTCCCCATATAGGAAAGGTATTTAATGCAGCTTTGTCCTCTGCATTGTTTCCTACTAGAGATGTTGTCAGCTACCATTGTGAGACTAACCAAGCCAGACTCCCCCCAAAACTATAGAACGATTTCATTATTCAATGTGTATGTAAAAATATACGCAAAGCTCATTGCACAAAGATTAGCACACTTCCTCTGTAGTCTGATTAAAACAGGCCAAGTCAACTTTATCCCCAGTCGACAAGCCCCTGACGCTACATGGCGTATTCTAAACCTCTAACACTACAGAACTCAGAAATTTTGGGTCAACCCTCTCTCTTCCTTACATTGGAGGCAGAGAAGGCTTTTGATAGGATCCACTGGGACTACCTATCTCATGTGTTTTATAAATTTGATGCTATATCAGTTTTGTATACTCAGTCCTCAGCTTACGTTTTTGTATGTTTTCTACTAACCTTAATATCACAAATGGCACGAGGCAGGGGTGCCCCTCTTGCCATTGATATTTGCTCTCCTTATGCAGCCTTTAGAATAAAATTCTGCACAGATACTAACATAGAAGGAATGACTATCCGACACACCACCCATACAATTACATTATTTTAACGTTAACAAATCCGGCTCTTTCTCTGCCAAGGGCTTATGAAATTCTTCAACCTTTCCACAAAGTGTCCTACTATAAAATTAATGATACTAAATTTAGTGTTCTCAGTGTGAACATAGACACTAAAATTCACACCACCTTAGAATCCACCCTCCCTTTCCCTTGGGCCCAGGGATCTCTTAAATACTTAAGTATCCATATTATATACTTTGACCAAACTATATGCAGCTAATTTTTTGCCTCTCATGGATACAGTACACGAGAACTAGAAAGACTGAGAAAGATTGAGAAACTTTTACCTCTATGAACAGGTAGGCTTGCTGCCTTTAAGATGACTCTTCACCCTCTAAAGGATTATAATATAGCCACCATTTTGGACCAATTAAAATTTTGGTTTAATCTAGCTCATGCCAAACTGTGCCAAACTGTGGTGTTAGTTAGAGCAGGCAGCAGTTCCTTTGGGTAGTTTACGATCCTTGCTGTTGGCTGCTTTGACTCCCCACAGGGTACAATGTCATGCTGTCAATCACAATGCCCGCCGCTACCGCCGACCAAAAAAAAAAAAAGCTCCCCGTCTGCCAGCTTTGCCATCTGACATTTCTTAAATAGCTATGTCACGACCCAGAATGCATTGGTCAATGTCACGACCCAGTGATGTCACGACCCAGCATGCATTGGTCAATGACGTCGCAAGGGGGCGGTGCCACCAGGTGACGTCGCCCTTTGGCCCAACCCCCTAGCTATTTAAGAAATGTCAAACAGCGGAGCAAGCAAGACAGTGGAAGCCTTCAGCACAAGCAAAGCTTTTCTTTTTTTACAGTCAGCGGGGCGGCAGACGGCATGATTGACGATGGATCTACACCATGGACATTGTTTTCTTAAAGGAATAGTCAAAAACTGTCTCTGTGTTTTTATTTCTTTTTGACACTTTTTTTGGTGAATGAGTAGGGGTACAGTGTACCCCATATTTATTCACATGGGGTGGTTGGGGTCTGGGGGCTCCCTTGTCAAAGGGGGCTTCCAGATTTCGATAAGCCTCCTGCCTGCAGACCTCCACAACCACTGGCCAACATGGGGCCAAGGTGCTTTGGGGTGCAGGGGTAGAGATGGACATGTGGCCTGGTATGGTTCAGGAGGAAGGGGACCGCTCACTTGTCCCCTCCTTTTCCTGTCCTGCCGGGCTGCATGCTCGGATAAGGGTCTGATATTGACATGTGGCTTCAATGTTGAAGCGGCACGACGCTAACTCTTCATGATTCGATAACGTGAACAGCACTGTGTGTTGTCCATTGTATAATTTGCATAGGTGTTT
Organism: Glandirana rugosa; assembly: GCA_018402905.1. Lineage (NCBI taxonomy): Eukaryota > Metazoa > Chordata > Amphibia > Anura > Ranidae > Glandirana > Glandirana rugosa. Next base: position 555,651 of record BLSH010377541.1, on the reverse strand, counting down.
GAAGGGCATTAAAAATGACCCTCAAACACCTGCTTTCAATGCCAGTGTGATTCAATTAAAGGCCTCAGACAGAAATAGCAGTTGCTGTGATTTTGGGAGTTGGTTGTGATTACAAGAAGAGTAGCAAGGTAGAATCTGTCAACTGCAGGCCAGTGAGTTTAACGTTTGTTGTAGTCAAATGAATGAAACCACTCCTAAATAGAAGGATCATAGATCATACGATTTGCTGGACACAAAGCAGCATGGCTTTGCTGAGGGTTTACTTTACTTTATGAGGTTTTATCACTCATGTCAGACTAATCTGATTACATTTTTTGACTATATCACTAATGTTTCGGACCAGGATGGTACTGTGGACATTGCTTATCTTGATTTCAACAAAGCATTTGATACAGTTCCACATAATGATCTGATAAAAAAAAGTTGTATAAGCTAGGTCCTAGCCTAACTAGACTTCAAGTAGAACTATAGGCAACACATTTTTTTTACTTTGGCTACAGCAAGGGAGGGTTATAACCCCTGTCTGATTGTTTTTCACCATCTTTGTCCCATTGCGGAGATTTCCCTTCACTTCCTGTTCCATAGCCAAACAGGAAGAGAGAGGAAACACCTGCAATTTAAGGGAATTCCTTGGGGTCCCTAGTGTCTCCACTGGAAGATTTCCCCTCTATTACTTTTCTGGGGACAACCAAAAATGTGTGATTTTCTTTTACTTTCAGTTTCAATGATAATGGTAAACAGGACAAATAGGCAGGGTGAATCTCCCGGGGCACAGACAGCAAAAAAACTGACAGGTGTTCTAATTCATCTCCACTCTATCCAAAACTAAAAAAAAAATGTTTTCCTTTAGTTATACTTTAACCCTTGGGTGGTTCAGTGGATATGTATTTGTGAATCACAATTGCAATTGGTAATGCACTGGGGGTAGGTTACCACTAGGCTTTGCAACAAGTAATAGGTTTCAGTAAACTAAACAGCCTTAAAGGTTGCAAATCACAGATAAACAAACTGTAAATAGACTCCAACTCTGAGCAATTTAACTCTAACCAGTTTAACTGATATGAAAGTCCCTCCCTGCACCACTGGCCAGAGAAATTTGTGTATTCTTGGCTAACATTGGAGCCCTAAAGCTCACGTTGGAGTGCTCAAGTAAAATATAGACAGTCAGTTAGCCAGGGGGCCTTATACCAACTCTGAAGATATGGGCACACGAGGTACGATGAGCACACCGAACAAGACAGCGATGGATGATGTCACAACTTCCTCCCTTTCTGGGGCCTTGACTCGAGAACAACAGTGGCTTTCCTCCTAGAAGAATGACCTCACATCCATGCAGAAGATTGTTCCTCACTGTCTGTCTGGTCTCTGGGTGCACCTGCCATCTTTGATGCTCTACAGTCAGTACTCTGGGACAGAAGCCACGCATTATGCGTGTACTCATATGTAGCAAACTAAGTCTCTGTCTTCAGTAGTCCTCACAAATCCCTCTCTTTGATTCCCCCCACTTAGACCTTTGTAATACTCCATGAAGACCTCTGTGATACCCCACTCAGGCCTCTGTGACACCCCCACTCAAGCCTCAGGTATCCCCCAGTTAGACCTCTTTGATCACCCGTTCAGGCCTCTGTGATGCCCCATACTCAGGCATCTGTGGTCTCCTCATTAAGACCTCTTTGATCCCCCACTCTGACCTCTGTAATCCCCCATTAAGACCTTTGTGACCCTGCACTCAGACCTCTGTGCCACTCCTTTTCAGACCTCTGTGATCCCCTTACTCAGACCTCAGAAAAATGCACATTTTACTGCATATAACAGCAACACAAATCTATGAATGGGCCCATGTAGTCATGTGATATTACAGCATTCTGTGTGTGGCATGTACAAACTAAAAAAAAGAACAATTACTACAGCTTATCAATATCTAATTACCTTAAAGTATATGTGTACAGTATGTATATACATTTTTTTTTATAAGTGATCATATAATCGCTGTTCTCAGCTGCACAAGGGGCTTGGGGTTGGAGAAACAGCAGAGCACTAATCTTCCCAGTGAATGGCTGTGCGGAAGAGGGAGGGGGGGTGCCAGCAGAGGTCTTAGCCATTGGAGAACAGACAGGCTGTTCTCCCAGCATTGCCAGAAAACTGACCAGGCAGAGATAGGTGTGCTCTCAAGCCTAGTGTGGTCAGTGTGAAATAGGAAAGCAGAGGAACTGACTGGAACACCAGGTATTGCACACAAAGGAAGCAATACAAAGAGAACAAGAAGTGAAGGGAAATCTCCAAAATGGGACATAGATGGGGAAAACATCTGATAGGAGTTATAACCCTCTCGTGCTCTATTCAAAATGAAAAAATAAAAAGTTTTGCCTATAGTTCTACTTTAAAGTGGATGTAAACCCTCTCCTATACCTAGTGAAGCAAATAGCCTCAAATGATACACAGAGATTAAACAAATTTCCCTACATACGTTTTACATGTATACCTGTTGTCTTCAGCTTTTTAGACTCTTTAGAAAGTGCACATCGTGTTAGAAATCTTTCTTCTTGTTTCAGCAGTGGGTGGGGAGTCTGGGCTTACACTGTGTGTGAAATGATTGGAGGAAAGGCACACCCCCCCCCCTCCACATAGACAGAGGAACAAGGAAACTTGTATAGCTGTGCTGTGAATAGACAAGCTCTCTGCTTATCTATCTCTAAGTCACTGCCCAGCCCCTAATCTACGCATGGATTTCAATGCTTTTTCTTTTTTGAAGCTCATGATTAGAGCCTAAGGCTCTAATTGGCTTAAAAAAAGGGTGGGCACGGGGTGGAGAGCATTGCGCCCTGAGCCCTCCCATTTGTGTGACAATAGGGAATAAATATTCGCTATCGTCTTCCTGATTCTCCTCCCGACCAATGAGGAAGCGGGTCTTAAGACCCGATTGGCCGAGAGGAGAAGTGATCATATTGGTTGCCGAGGGAAGGAAGGGAGGGAAGCCGCCGTGAATCCGGAGACGCAGGTTGAAGCCAACGAGGAGGAAGCCGCCACTGAGGGGATGGAGATGCAGGAAGGAGCTGAAGCTGCCCACGACCTAGATGGGATAAGTGCAAGGCGGCTGGTGGGGGGGGTTGAACGGAACGATGGGGGGGGGGTTGTGCCCAGGTCAGGTTTCATGAATAGGGTTTACGTCCACTTTAAGTGTTTCTTCCATCCTACCATTAGATGCATATAAATGCCCCAATGAAAAATTAGGCCCTTTTTTTTCTGTTTAGCCGTGCAGACATTTTAATGGCAAACATGCATACCATAAAAGCATAAAGTAAAGTAAAGATTAAAACCATAGTTTATATTCGCTTCACATCATAGACCTTTAATTTAGAAGTTCCCACAATTACAATGCTATATAAAAAACCATAAGGCTGTAAATTACACAGTTTGAAAATTAGTCTCCATTTATAATTAGCCTTACATGCCCTTGAAGCCAAGTTTTCTGTGCAGTTGTATTATGTTTTTTATGGCAAAGGCAGGGGCTGCAGTTGGCCTACAAACCTCAGTGACGTTTTATAACATATGTTTTTTAGGTTCAGTAGTGAGTTTGCTGTCGGATAACGTCTGTATGTATATTTTCATGTGAAGGTGTGAGAGTTCCCAGCACTCTTCTATCGGCGTATCTCAGCCCATAGTTTTGGCGAACCCACTCTTTCCTTTGTTTCGAGGAAAGGTGTAACTAGGGTGTAACAGTTAATAAGAATGACGGCTCCCTCAATCACTGCAAGACCAGCTATCCCTGTTCTAACAATTCTGATCATGTTGCATTACCCGAGGCAGGGACAATTTGGTTTAAATATTCATGCAGTGAAGGAATATGGCTGCTGTCTTTGCTGACCTCTCCTGGAAATGCTGATTTCCTGGCTGTCAAGCTAAACCTTTGACTTCAGTACTTTCTAAAGCTGGCCCATACTCTGATAGATGAACAGATGTTTACACCAACGCTAATAGCACACATGTAGGGATCATCCTGCCTGGCTATCGTATTCTAACATTCACAGGTGGGATGAACAGCAGTTGCATCTGATTGGATGCAGTTGCTGTTCAGCCAACAATTTTTTTGCCCAGCTCTGGGTGGAAGGCGTCCAACAGGGCCACTTACAAAGAGAATTTTGCCTGCTTAAAGAGGTTGTATACTCTCCTATGGGTTTCAGCCAAGGAAGCTGACATCTTGGCCTCTGTGTAATCTGCAACTGCCATGATGCTGAACATGTGATCCATTACGACACCACCCATTGGATGGCACAAGGAAAAGAATTCTTCAGACAGCCGCACACTAAAAATTGCCGTTTAATGATAAAAATGATCAACCATACATATGTACAGTCAGAGCATAACAGGGGGCAGACCCCAGGTACAGGAGCTGACGCATTTCACGTCTAAATATGACGCTTACTCGTAGCTCTGAGCAAGCGTCATATTTAGACGTGAAACGCGTCAGCCCCTGTACCTGGGGTCTGCCCCCTGTTATGCTCTGACTGTACATATGTATGGTTGATCATTTTTATCATTAAACTGCAATTTTTGGAGTGCGGCTGTCTGAAGAATTCTTTTCCTTGTTCCATGTCATGGCGGAGCCTGCACCCTATGGAAGTGGATTCATTTGTGGAGTGGAGCCGTGGCTTTGAGCGGGTGCAGTTTCTCCTTTTTGTTCAGCACCCATTGGATGGTTTGATAGTTTGGTTGAGAGCACAACCAAGGTGACAGCTAGCATTTCCAGTATGCCGGGAATATTAACTCTTCTTTGACACTATCAAATCGAGGCGTATACTTCTGCTTTAAAGTGTTACTAAACACACAACAGTAAACTTGGTCTGTATATGCAGTAAATCATACTTGTTATACTTGTGGAACCTAAGGGGTTAATCCTTCACATTGTGTAAATAGGCTGTTTGATCCTGTATGCACAGATCCTCCCCTTCTTCCACTGACTCCAGAACATGTCCGGATAAGACAGAATAAATGGAGTCAGGCTGCACATGCTCAGTTTGGTGTGTATTGCTACAGAGTGTTTTATTTTTCTTGGGATAGTGCATGTGATCAGCACAGGGCCATTTAGCACTGTCCAGACAGAGGGTCAGAGGTTCTGCATCCTGACCAGACAGCCAGCACAATATAAAAACTCCTTCTACAAGCTTTACCAGGCACTGATAGAAGTCACAAGACTGCTCTAACTGCTGCAGAGAAAAGGTATTTAGCGGTTTATATTTGCTAAATCTATTGCATTTCCATGTTCTGTGTACCGTGGGAGACCAGATATAGTGAATTCAGGGTCCTGGGTTTAGTACCACTTTAATGAGCAACTGACTGAGAAGTGCACAGTATATGGCGAGTTTAAATTAGTAAAATGGCACAAGTATGCAGATTAGAAGTTCTGACTTCACCTTAATTTTCCTGGTCTCTGTGCTTTTTCAGAGTCAGTCACAGCAGAGGGAGTGGTCAGCGTGGAATGCATGAATGGGAATAGTAAATGGGGCTTCTAGTAAACACTCTCTGTACTTACAATGATCAGTCAGTGCTGGCAGCAGATCAATCCCACAGCCCCGCCAGCTCTGACTTCTCCATTACTTTTGTGAGGGTGGGGAAATGTTCACTACCAGATGGCAGAAAGATCATATAGTGCTGACAGTACTGTGTAATCTTTCTGCCAGCTAGTAGTAAACATTCCTTTGCACCAGGGACGTTGCTAGGTCTGCAAAAGATCTGGGGCTAGAGCCCATAGCAGCAAAGTAGAGTCATACGCTTGAGCGGGCATACACATGTTTATAATATACATGTTTGCGTGTGTGTGTGTGATAGATATATAGAGATTATATATATATATATATATATATATATAAATATTGTTACATTTCTGAGTGCGGGTCCCCAGAGAGCCCCCCATTTACATCAGTGTCCCCAGAGAGCCCCTTCCTTACATCTGGGTCCCCAGAGTCCCAACCTTACATCAGGGTCCACAGAGAGCCCAACCTTACATCAGGGTCCACAGAGAGCACTCCTATACATCAGGGTCCCCAGAGAACCTCCCCATATATCAGGGTCCCCAGAGTTCCTCCCCATACATCAGGGTACCCAGAGAGCCTCCCCATACATCAGGGTACCCAGAGAGCCTCCCCATACATCAGGTGGAGGCGAGGGCCGAGCCGGAGCCCGTGCTACCACGGCTCAGTCTGCCCCTGCCTCCTGTATTCCAGAACGAGAAATACCTGAAAATTGCAGAACTGCACCCACCCGGTAAGAGACTCTGGGCTATAGGCCCCAGACTCGGGGCTGTAGCCCCAATAGTCACCCCCTAGCAACGCCCCTGCCTTGCACTCACATGTGAGGTGGTATAACGGCAGTAAACACACAGAGACCAGTTGCAGAGAACATACTAGGGATGGGATGGGCCGAACACCCCCCTAGGGTTCGGGATGGGCCGAACACCCCCCCTGGGTTCGGTTCGCACCAGAACATGCAAACAGGCAAAAGATTCTAGCGAACATATGAACCCTATTAAAGTCTATGGGACATGAACATGAAAAATCAAAAGTGCTCATTTTAAAGGCTTATATGCAAGTTATTTCTATAAAAAGTGTATGGGGACCTGGGTACTGCCCTAGGGGACATGAATCAATGCAAAAAAACATTTTTAAAAGTATAGTTTTTTCAAGAGCAGTGATTTTAATAATGCTTAAAGTGAAACAATAAAAATGAAATATGCTTTTAACTGCCTGGGGGGTCCCTTTAGTCTGCCTGTAAAGTAGCGCATCTGTGCGATGTGTAGAACATGCCAAAGCAATAATTACATTTCTAGGAAAAAAAGTAATTTAAAAATGCATGCGGCTGTAATGTATTGCCGACTCCCGGCAATATAGATGAAAAATCAATGAAAAATATGTAGGCCCCCCCCCAGTCCATACCAGGCCCTTCAGGTCTGGTTTGGATTTTAAGGGGCACTCCACGCCAATATTTTGAAAAAATTGGTGTAGGGTCCCCCCCAAAATCCATACCAGACCCTTATCCAAGCATGAAACCTGGCAGGTCAGGATGGGGGGGGGGGTGAGCGAACACCCCCCCTCCGAACTGTACCAGGCCACATGCCCTCAACATGGGGAAGGTGCTTTGGTGTCCCCCCCAAAGCACCTTGTCCCCATATTGATGGGGACAAGGGCCTCTTCCCGACAACCCTGGCCGGTGATTGTCAGGGTCTGCGGGTGGGGGGCTTATCGGAATCTGGAAGCCCCCTTTAACAAGGGGGCCCCCAGATCCCGCCCCCCATATGTGAATGGGTATCAGGTACATTGTACCCCTACCCATTCACCAAAAAAGTAAAAATCACAACAGACAGTTTTTGACAATTCCTTCATCAAAAAATATTTAAAAAAGTGTCCCGTGATGTACATCCATCGTCAATTACGACGCCCGACGGACCCTAAAAAAAAATTTAAAAAAATAAAATGCTCCTCCTCCATGGGAGGCCTCCGGATGACTGCTGTCTTTTCGCTTTGACAGTTTATTTATTGTCAAGGAGGGACCACCCTTGCCTGTCTGTGGTGGTTTTTACTTTTTTGACACTCGCTCGCTCCCCCCCCCCCCATCAGGACCTGACATGTTGCATGCTCGGATAAGGGTCTGGTATAGATTTTGGGGGGACCCCACACCAATTTTTTAACCACTTGCCGACCACCAACCGCAGGTTGACGGCGGCAAAGTGGTGCGATATCGCAAATCGCCGTCATCTGACGGCAGGGAGGAACTGTTATTTATTTGACAGTTTCGCTTTTCTGTCGTCAGTAGGCCTCCGGAGGGTACCTCCTCCTCGTAAAATAAAAAAATTTAAAAAAAAATCCCAGGCAGCCCGCAGCATTAACTGCTACCTACATGTA
>BLSH010377541.1:536346-547148 GCA_018402905.1 Glandirana rugosa | reverse complement strand
AATACACTGAGGTTTGTTTACTAAAGGCAAATCCGCTTTGCTCCACAAGTGCACTGCTAGTGCTCCACAAATGCACTTGGAAGTGCAGTCGCTGTAGATCCGAGACGGACATGCAAGGAAAATAAAAAACAGCATTTTTGCTTGTACATGATTGGATGATAAAATCAGCAGAGCTTCCCCTCATTTCAGATTTTCTCCTCAGATCTTCAGCGACTGCACTTCCAAGTGCACTTGTGGAGCACTAGCAGTGCACTTGTGGAGCACTAGCAGTGCACATGTGGAGCAAAGTGGATTTGCCTTTAGTAAGTCAACCCCACTGTGTTATATATACTACATTGACCGCACTATATACTCTGAAATGTATTATATATGCTGGACAGACCGCACTATATACTCTGAACTGTATTATATAGACTACGAGAGACAGCCTATATACTCTGAACTGTATTGTATATACTACGCTGACTGCACTATATACTCTGAACTGTATTATATATACTACGCGGCCTGCACTATTTACTCTGAACTGTATTATATATACTACGTGGACTGCACTTCATACTCTGAACTGTATTATATATACTACATGGACTGTACTATATACTCTGAACTGTATTATATATATTACGTAGACTGCACTATATACTCTGAACTGTATTATATATACTATGTGGACTGCACTATATAAGATTGTAATTACATGCCCCAGTCAAACAGGTGCAGAAAAATTGGGCCTTGGGTCTTGGTGGTGCCTGAACACTGTAACCCCTCACAGTTACTCTTGTTGGGCACAGCAACGGGCCCTGCTGTAAAAATTACTTAAAAAATTTTAATTACATGCCCAAGTCAAACAGGTGCAGAAAAATTGGGCCTTGGGTGTTGTGCCTGAAATCTGTAACCCCTCACAGTTAATCTTGTTGGGCGCAGGAACGGGCCCTGCTGTAAAAAATTGTAAAATAAACTGTAATTACATGCCCCTGTTATACATGTGCATACAAATTGGGCCTTAGGTGTTGGTGGTGCCCTAAACCAAAAATATTGTTGGAAGCTAGCATAATCAAGATTCAGGAATAGGATAGGCAGCATAGGCAGTCTTTATGGGATCCTAGATCCCTAGCAAATTCATTCAGTTACATCAGCATCAGGGGCTTGATAGCTGCTGATCCAGGACTGATTCATTTTTATAAATGTCAGCCTTTCAACAGAGTCTGTGGACAGACACACTCTTTGATCCATTACAAACCCTCCAGCAGCACTGAATGTCCGCTGAAAGCATGCTGGATGCAGGACAGGCCAGTAGCTCTACTGCATATTGAGCAAGTTCTGGCCAGTGGTCCAACCTCAAGACCCAGTAACTCAGTGGATGCTCAGTTGGAAAGGTCTCCAAGTCTGCTCTTGCCCCTAGATATTCCTACACCATATAATGCAGATGCTGCCAATGGTTGCTTAAACCTAACAGCCCTGGGCGCTAAGGACTAAAGAATTGTTTAAAGGCATCAGTCAGCTGGCCAACTTTTCCACCGCTCTTCCTCTGACCGAAAGAAGCCTCTGAAACATGTCATTCAGGACCAGGAAATAGTAACCTCCCAGGGTCTGGAAAGGTGTTACACAAAGCTTTCCTCAAGGTGTCCTGAAGATGTTCCAGCCTCTGCTCCCTCTGCGAAGGCAGGATGTGCTCAGCAACTTTACCCTTGTAACGTGGATCAAGAAGGGTTGGCAGCCCGTAATGATCCCTCTCCTAGATACCACAAATCCTTGGGTCCTTTTGCAGGCTTTGCAGAATCAGGGAGGGAGCCCATGCAGCGTAAGTTTGAAGAGGCATGAGATTCTGAGTCCTCTGGGTCACTAAGCATGACATTGTCAGGAACTACCTCCTCCCAGCCATGTACAACTCCTTGGGTTACTGGGGACTGAAAACCATTCCTTCAAGACTGCAGTATGTTATCCTCTACATCTATGCTGACACAATCCTCTCCTCCTCCCCTTCCTCCTGTGTGTTTGGAGGGCCCGCAGAAATGGAATCTGCATAAAGGGGCCTTGAGAGGAAAGGAAGTCCTCCTCTTCCTTCCGCTATTCTGTTTCAAGTGCCTTGTCCATGATTCCACAAAGCGTGTGCTCCAGCAGGAAGACTACAGGGACAGTGTAACTGATGCATGCATTGTCACTGCTCATCCTCCTTGTAGCCTCCTCAAATGGTGACAAGACTGTGCATGCATCCTTTATCAGTATCCATTGGCATGGCGCATAGAAGCCAAGCTCCCCTGAGCCTGTCCTGGTGCCATACTCACACAGGTACTCATTGATGGCCCTCTGCTGTGTGTGCAGCCACTGCAGCATTGCCAATGTTGAGTTCCACCTGGTGGGCATGTCACAAAGAAGGCAGTTGGTGGGCAGGTTGAATTCCCCTTGAATGTCAGCCAACCAAGCGCTGGCATTGTATGACCGCAGACCTTTCTGGCCTACCTCAGCAGATCTTGTAAGCCTGGGTACCTGGTCAAGAAATGCTCCACCGCCAAATTCAGGATGTGTGGCAAGCATGGAACATGCGTCAAGTGTCCCTGTCAGAGGGCGGAGAGAAGGGTGGCGGCATTGTCGCATGCAATTATTCCTGGCTCAAGCTGTCATGGCATCAACCACCTCTGAGCCTGCCCCTGCAGAGCTGACAGAATCTCTGCCCCAGTGTGGCTTCTGTCCCCTAGACCAGTGTTTCTCAACCCTGTCCTCAAGTACCACCAACAGGCCATATTTTGGAAATTTTTCTTAGATAAAATAGCTTTCCAGAATACCAAGCCATTGACTCTGATTTAAAGCACCTGTGAAAGATAAAGGAAAACTTGAAAACATGGCCTGTTGAGGGTACTTGAGGACAGGGTTGAGAACCACTGCCCTAGATGGACCAACTGAAGCACCGCATGGTATCTTTTAGCCTGACTGCTTGCGTAGACCCTTGAAAGCTTAGGGAGCACTGCTGGTTCAGAGGACAATTCAGCAGAAGAGGCCATAGAGGAAGAAGAAGAGGAGGGTGGAGCAGACAGATGTGGCAGAATCACCACCAGCTTTTTGGAGGCATGGTGGCAGAACAAGCTCCAAAACTGAACCCTGTCTTGCATCCTTCCCAGTGCCAACAGAGTTCCTGTGAAGGAAAGGTAACATCCCTGACCATTCCTACTGTACAACGAGTCAGCGGTAAAGTGAACCTTGCTGCTGACCGCCCTGTCCAAGGCCAAAACATTGCCTTCCACATGATGGTAGAGAGCTGGAATGGCCTTACATGAAATTAAATTTATTTTTGGAACCTGCCACTGTGGTACAGCACATTCCACAAATTCATGAAATGGGGCAGTCTACCAGCTGAAAAGGCAGCTGTTGTAGTGCTAGCAATTTGGCCAAGCTTGCATGTAGACGCTGAGCATGTGGATGGCTGGGACAGTATTTTTTTTTACATTTTAGCAACTGGGGTAGCAAAATTTGCCTGGTGAAATCCACAGGTGGTGTACTGCTAGCAGATTGGGTGCAAGTACTTGGGGCACTTATTGCTATACCTTCATTCCTCTCAGTGCAGGTTTTCGAGAGGACTTGAGTTATAGTAGGGGTTGATAGCCCAGATGAGGAGCAAGGGGAAATCTGCTTTTTTTATGACGTGGGTTTTTCAGGTGCTGTCTTCTCAAGCATGTGGGGCCCAAGTGGCTGGTGTTCTGGCCACACTTGATCCACTTCTGACAGAGATTGCAAACAGCAATGGTGCTATCTATTGCACATGTCTTGAAAAAAGAACACACCAATGAACTTTTGGAAGTCAGCTGGGAGTCAGCAGCACCCACACCCGCACCTGTGGAGCTCTGTGGTGTGATGCAATAGGGTGGCTGCCCTTAAACTGGCCCCTGGAGGACAACCTGCCTTGTTGGAGTTGTGCTTCCTCCTCACTTTCATCCTCTGTGGACAAGGAGCTGGTGGAATAGGCCATTTGGCAGCTGCATTGGAAGGCAAACTAGTATGAGCCTGGGTGACAAAGGATGAGGAGGATGAGGACGGCTTAGTTATCCAATCCACCAACTCTTCTGCATGTTGTGGCTTAATAACACGGCCAACAACAGAAAAAAAGGACAAGCGTGACCCGCCTGCAGAGGATGCACCATGTCCACGACCACCATTTTTCACTGTAGACACAGAGGCTGCTTGCCTTCTTTTACTGGCAGACGAGTGTCTGCCTCTCCTTGGTGGCCTTCCGGACATGATGGTGATTTTTTTTTTACACCGCACTACAAAGTATTATATACTCTGCATTGCACTGTAGTATATACTACGCACTGCACTATATACTGTACACTGAATGCACTGTATTATATACTGTACACCAACTGCACTGTATTATATACTGTATACCACCTGAAGTGTACTATATAATGTACACCGAATGCACTGTATTATATACTGTACACCACCTGACATGTATTATATACTATACGCCGAATGCACTGTATTATATACTGTACACCGAATGCACTGTATTATATACTGTACACCGCCTGAAGTGTATTATATACTGTACACCGAATGCACTATATTATATATACTGTGCACCGCCTGAAGTGTATTATATACTGTACACCGCCTGCACTGTATTATATACTGTACACTGAATGCACTGTATTATATATTGTACACCACCTGAAGTGTATGATACACTGTACACCGAATGCACTGTATTATATACTGTACACCAAATGCACTGTATTATATACTGTACACCGCCTGCACTGTATTATATACTGTACACCAAATTCACTATATTATATACTGTACACCGCCTGAAATGTATTATACACTGTACACCGAATGCACTGTATTATATACTGTACACCGAATGCACTGTATTATATACTGTACACCAAATGCACTGTATTATATATTTTCTATATATATGTTTTTCATATTTTCTCTTTGTTTATTTTTAAATATGAATTGTTTGCAATATATATATATTTTTTATCTGACTTGCTCCTTAGGGCTCTATACATTAGGGTTCTACGACCAGTGGGGCCTGGTGTTCTGGCATTGAGCCTTGGGGATCATACGGACGGGAAGGGGACCCATTATGCACTCTATTTGGTCAACATCGAGTGCATCGGGAGCCCTTGATCCATCGGCTCAGCCTGTGTTGTTTTTACATAGCGGGCTGTGGTGATCCTGTGGTCCGGGCCGGGTTCCTATTCGGATGGCTTTGCCTTCCCTTCGGTAGGAGGCGCTGTGTTCCTTTCCCTCCCAGCGTTCTTTTGGGAGTGATGGGATGCGGCGTCATTTCCGGCTTTTGGACTTCAGGAAGCAGAAACTGATGGACTACATGTGTCCGCGTCCCGCCGGTGACGTCAGATGCCGGCGGGACGGAGCTAGGATAAAAGCGGCTGTACGAGCCGTTTTTGTTTCTCGGATGGAGGAAGTGTGGGAGAGGAATGGACTTTGATCACCCTTCCTTTTTTTCCTTATTTCTTCCCCCTCCGATATGCTGTTTGCAATACCCAAAGAACAACAAGGTGAGCTATTTTGGATGAAGGCTGTTTTACCTCATAGAGAGTCAAATCTCTCATTTTAACATCTTGAATACATTCTTTTGTACACCCCTTATGCTTTTGTATATGGGTGGCCTTTTGGCCTCTAACACTAATGGGCTGTCGTCTGTCTACTTTTTCAGCTTGAGTGGACGGTGACACAGCAACTACTATATAAACTGGCTACATAGAGGTGATCTGTGTGCCTTGGATATATCCTCTAGGGAATTTATTGTCCCTCTTTTCACTTGTGGGGTATGGTGAAAGGTATCCTATAGAGGCAGTCTTGGTCATACTTTTAATCTCTGGCCTTTCCATTGAAAATTCCCTGGAGGTTTACCCTTCCGGATGATCCAAACTGGTTGGCCCTACTTTTCCCCTTTTATTTAAAGGGTTCAAGTAAGTAATATTCCGAATGATTGAGAAGATGTTCTCCTTTGATAAAATTCTTCTTGCATTTATTTTCTCTGCATCCTTTTCAGAATGCAGGGTTATTTTGTCCTTTAGCTCTGTGGTCCGTGGCTTGCTTGGCTGATTGCCCGGTTTCACCACTTGTCGTGAGCATACAGATATTCCCTTAATGGTAGTCTTACATTTGGTAAGATGCTATACTACTATATTACTCTTATAAAATGTTTAAATACATTACATGTGTGTTTTTTACTTATACACTATCTTGAATATGATATATTGCAAATGCATAAAAATCACTGATCATTATTATTGTTGTATTGTTGTATTTTCCAAGTGCACATTGGGATTATGGCATATTCCCTGAAGGAAGGCTATTATAATCTGTATATATGCTAAATCAATAAATGTGTTTTTCTAAATATATTTTTTCTCTATTTAGTCAGCCCCACAATAAATCTCCTGAAGAAGCCCTCACGGGCAAAACATGTTGAGTGCGGGGCACAGCTGACTTTATGTAGGATCTGTCTTTGCTTGTTTTAAATCTAACCTATCATTTTTTGTTCATGTGTTTCTGTATACATGGATTTTTACAATTTTGTACTGAATAAATTGATCCCAGATGTTTTAACTAATACATATCTGCTGTTTTGTAATCATTATTGAATCATAGGAGGAGCACCTTAAAAGTCCTTGGAACTCAGTTTAAAGTTCCGATCTGACTAAATGTCTTTTTTTCTTAATTATATACTGTACACCGCCTTAAGTGTATTATGTACTGTACGCCGAATGCACTGTATTATATACTGTACACCGAATGCACTGTATTATATACTGTACATGCCTAAAGTGAATTATATACTGTACATTGAATGCACTGTATTATATACTCTACACTGAATTCACTGTATTATATACTGTACACCGCCTGAAGTGTATTATATACTCTACACGCCTGCACTGTATTATATACTGTACACTGAATGCACTGTATTATATACTGTACACCACCTGAAGTGTATTATATACTGTACACCGAATGCACTGTATTATATACTGTACACTGAATGCACTGTATTATATACTGTACACAGCCTGAAGTATATTATATACTGTACACCGCCCGCACTAATATATACTGTACACTACCTGCACTAATATATACTGTACACCACCTGCACTAATATATACTGTACACTGCCTGCACTGTAATATATACTGTACACTGCATGCACTAATATATACTGTATACTGCCTGCACTGTAATATATACTGTACACTGCCTGCACTAATATATGCTGTGCACTGCCTACGCTAATTTATACTGTACATCACCTCACTAATATATACTGTACACCACCTGCACTGTAATATATACTGTACACTGCCTGCACCAATACAGTATCTCACAAAAGTGAGTACACCCCTCACATTTTTGTAAATATTTTATTATATCTTTTCATGTGACAACACTGAAGAAATTACACTTTGCTACAATGTAAAGTTGTGAGTGTACAGCTTGTATAACAGTGTAAATTTGCTGTCCCCTCAAAATAACTCAACACACATCCATTCATGTCTAAACCGCTGGCAACAAGAGTACACCCCTAAGTGAAAATGTCTAAATTGCGCCCAATTACCCATTTTCTTGTTAGTGTTACAAGGTCTCAGGTGTGAATGGGGAACAGGTGTGTTAAATTTGGTGTTATCACTCTCACTCTCTCATACTGGTCACTGGAAGTTCAACATGGTACCTCATGGCAAAGAACTCGTTGAGGATCTGAAAAAAAGAATTGCTGCGCTATATAAAGATGGCCTAGGCTATAAGAAGATTGCCAAGATCCGGAAAATGAGCTTCAGCATGGTGGCCAAGACCATACAGTGCTTTAACAGGACAGGTTCCACTCAGAACAGGCCTCATTCATGGTCAACCAAAGAAGTTGAGTGCACGTGCTCAGCGTCATATCCAGAGGTTGTTTTTGGGAATTAGACGTATGAGTGCTGCCAGCATTGCTGCAGAGATTGAAGAGGTGCTGGGTCAGTCTCTCAGTGCTCAGATCATACGCCGCACACTGCATCAAATTGGTCTGCGTGGCTGTTGTCCCAGAAGGAAGTCTCTTCTAAAGATGATGCACAAGAACACCTGCAAACAGTTTGCTGAAGACAAGCAGACTAAGGGCGTGGATTACTGGAACTGATGAGACCACGATAAACGTATTTGGTTCAGATGGTGTCAAGCGTATATGGCAGCAAACAGGTAAGGAGTACAAAGACATGTGTGTCTTGCCTACAGTCTAGCATGGTGGTGGGGGTGTCATGGTCTGAGGCTGCATAAGTGCTGCCGGCACTGGGGAGCTACAGTTCATTGAGGGAACCATGAATGCCAACATGTACTGTGACATACTGAAGCAGAGCATGATCACCTCCCCTCAGAGACTGGGCCACAGGGCAGTATTTCAACATGATAACAACTCCAAATTCTCCTCCAAGATGACCACTGCCTTGCTAAAGAAGCTGAGGGTAAAGTTGATGGACTGGCCAAGCATGTCTCCAGACCTAAACCCTATTGAGCATCTGTGGGGCATCCTCATATGGAAGGTGGAGGAGCGCAAGGTCTCTAACATCCACCAGCTCTGTGATGTTGTGAGTGGAAGAGGACTCCAATGGCAACCTGTGAATCTCTGGTGAACTCCATGCCCAAGAGGGTAAGGCAGTGCTGGAAAATAATGGTGGTCACACACAAAATATTGACACTTTGGGCCCAATTTAGACATTTTCACTTAGGGGTGTACCCACTTTTGTTGCCAGTGGTTTAGGCATTAATGGTTGTGTGTTGAGTTATTTTGAGGGAGCAGCACATTTACACTGTTATACAAGCTGTACACTCACTACTTTAAATTGTAGCAAAGTGTCATTTCTTCAATATTGTCACATGAAAAGATATAATAAAATATTTACAAAAATGTGAGGGGTGTACTCACTTTTGTCAGATACTGTATATACTGTACACCGCCTGCACTAATGTATACTGTACACTGTCTGCACTAATATCTACTGTACACTGCCTGCACTAATGTATACTGTACACTGCCTGCACTAATATATACTGTAAACTGCCTGCACTGTAATATATACTGTACACTGCCTGCACTAATATATATTGTACACTGCCTGTACTGTAATATATACTGTACACTGCCTGCACTAAGATATACTGTACACTGCCTGCACTGTAATATATACTGTACACTGCCTGCACTGTAATATATGCTGTACACTGCCTGTACTAATATATACTGTACACTGCCTGCACTGTAATATATACTGTACACTGCCTCTGCCTGCACTGATATATGCCGTACACCACCTGCACTAATATGTACTGTACAATGCCTGCACTGTAATATATACTGTACATTGCCTGTGTAGCGTCATTTATTGAAACCCAACAAAACTGGAAACTGGAAGTGACGTTCCATCGCCGCCATGTTGCTATACCCGCACTAGTCCGCACTTAGGATACAGAGAGAAGGCGGCAAGAGGACATCTTTTTACACCCACCCGAGTTTTTAATTTCACACTTATTTTTAACAATAAACGGGGCTTACATACTGAAATACAGTATATAGAAATACATGACACTATTTTGATGTCACATTGTAAAAGCAGCGCTGTTGTGTGACATTTGCAAAGCTGTGAGATCGCCAGGCTTGCCGCTGCTTTTGTGTAGTATGGGGCATGATCTTAGCTCCCGAGCCATGATTGGCTAAAGGCACCCTGTTTTTGGCCAATCATAACTCTCACAGAACATCCACTGTGATTGGCTAAAGCATGCAGGTCAGGTGCATGCTTTGGCCAATCAGCAGCCGTCAATGCACTGCGATCACGCAGTACATTATAGGGCACTCAGCGAAACTCGAATTTGCCCTGAACGACCCATATGTTCGCTTGTTTTGTGGACCATCCCTAAACAGAACCTGTATTAATTCAGAATCCAGTAATTCACAAAAAACCCGGTGGGAAGCAGGGGCAGCACCAGGTGGGTGCTTAACCCACCCCCATTGCTAGCACCCCCATAGCACCCTTATCACTTTGACCAGAGCAACCCATAGGCTATAGGCAGTCCTCCGCTCCCTGGGGTCGCAAGGGGGAGCGGCAAGAGCTGCCTCTGACTCTGTCTCCAGCTGAAGTGCCCAGCGATTAGCCTCCTAGGGTTGGCAGCCCGTAAGGACTTTCATGCCAGTAGAAGTGTAGATTCTCCCGAGCTGATCGAGATGGTGCGCGGGGGTGTGCCTGACTCCCACAAACATTGGCGCCCTTTCTGGCATTAGTCTTTTGACTAAAATGCCATTTTAGTCGTATTTTAGTCTTATGACTAAAATGCCATTCTAGTTCTAGTCATATTTTAGTCATCTGAATTGTTTTAGTTTTAGTCTTATTTTAGTCGACTAAAATAGTGTTAATTTAGTCGACGTAAATATTTTAGTCGACAAAATTAACATTGCTACATACTGCATACTGCCCCCAGTACATACTGCATACTGGCCCACTGCATACTGCGCACTTCCCCCCACTAAGTACTGCCCCACTGCATACTGCTCACTGCCCCCCACTACATACTGCCCTACTGAAAAACTGCTCACTGCCCCACTACATACTGCATACTGCTTACTGTCCCCCTACATATTGCTCACTGTCCCACTACATACTGCCCCACTTAATTGTGATAAAATCAGCTGATTTTATTCTGATTTTGATTTTGTTAAGTCTACTGATTTTATACTGATCTTGATCTTACCGTAAAATCAGTATTCTGATTTTATGCTGATTTTACCGTAAAATCAG
>BLSH010377541.1:508023-531921 GCA_018402905.1 Glandirana rugosa | reverse complement strand
GAATGTACAGTATATATATATATATATATATATATGTCTATATATATATAGATATATATATAGACATATATATATATATATATATATATATATATATATATAGATATCTCTCTCTATATATATATATATATATATATATATATATACATATATATATATATATATATAAGGTATATATAGATATAAGCTGGCCTGCTTCTTTTGATGTGTATATTGGTGATATAATGGTATTTTTTGTAAATATTTTATTCTATCTTTTCATGTGACAACACTGAAGAAATGACACTTTGCTACAATAAAAAGTAGTGAGTGTGCAGCTTGTATAACAGTGTAAATTTACTGTCTTCTCAAAATAACTCAATACACAGCCATTAATGCCTAAACCGCTGGCAACAAAAGTGAGTACACCCCTAAGTGAAAATGTCCAAATTGGGCCCAACTAGCCATTTTCCCTCCCCTGTGTCATGTGACTCGTTAGTGTTAAAAGATTTCAGGTGTGAATGGGGAGCAGGTGTGTTAAATTTGGTGCTATCATTCTTACTCTCTCATACTGGTCACTGGAAGTTCAACATGGCACCCCATGGAAAAGAACTCTCTGAGGATCTGAAAAAAAGAATTGTTGCTCTAGATAAAGATGGCCTAGGCTATAAGAAGATTGCCAAGACCCTGAAACTGAGCTGCGGCACGGTGGCCAAGACCATACCGTGGTTTAACAGGACAGGTTCCACTCACAACAGGCCTCGCTATGGTTAACCAAAGAAGTTGGGTGTATGTGCTCAGCGTCATATCCAGAGGTTGTCTTTGGGAAGTAGATGTATGAGTGCTGCCAGCATTTCTGCAGAGGTTGTAGGGGTGAGGGGATCAGTCTGTCAGTGCTCAGACCATACGCCACACACTGCATCAAATTGGCCTGCATAGCTGTCGTCCCAGAAGGAAGCCTCTTCTAAGAATGATGCACAAGAAAGCCCCTAAACTGTTTGCTGAAGACAAACAGACTAAGGACATGGATTACTGGAACCATGTCCTGTGGTCTGATGAGACCAAGATAAAATACAGTCAAGCATGGTGGTGGGAGAATCATTGTCTGGGGCTGCAGAGTGCTGCCGGTACTGAGGAGCTACAGTTCACAAAGGGAACCATGAATGCCAACATGTACTGTGACATACTGAAGCAGAGCATGATCCCCTCCCTTCAGAGACTGGGCCACAGCGCAGTATTCCAACATGATAAGGACCCCAAACACATCTCCAAGATGACCACTGCCTTGCTAAAGAAGCTGAGGGTAAAGATGATGGACTGGCCAAGCATGTCTCCAGACCTAAACCCTATTGAGCATCTGTGGGGCATCCTCAAGTGGAAGGTGGAGAAGCGCAAGGTCTCTAACATCCGCCAGCTCTGTGATGTCATCATGGGGGAGTGGAAGAGGACTCCAGTGGCAACCTGTGAAGCTCTGGTGAACTCCATGTCCAAGAGGGTCAAGGCAGTGCTGGAAAATAATGGTGGCCAAACAAAATATTGACACTTTGCACCCAATTTGGACATCATCGCTTAGGAGTGTACTCACTTTTGTTGCCATTGGTTTAGACGTTAATGGCTGTGTGTTGAGTTATTTTGAGGGGACAGCAAAATTTACACTGTTATACATGTAGCACCCCCATAGTGTAGGTGCTTTACTTTTGTAGATTTTTGGTAGGTGAGGAAAAATCTAGTCAGGCCTGACTGTAGGCGCAGTCCTGAATGTTTTGATCTGGGCTAGGAGTGGCTCAGGGGAGGGGCTGGAGATGGAGGGAAGGGACACCACTTGGAGATTCCTCCCCTTGAGCTGGGAAAGCTCTAGAAGGGGGATGGATGAGGAGGTGTCACTTTCTGAAGTATGTTAAGAAGCCCTGACCAATCTCCAACCCGGGTTGGCAGGGGGCAGGTCTCCTTAAATACTGTGATCGGCCCAGCAGGGGGGAGGAGAGTGTCGGGTGGAAAGGTGAAGATGTAGCAGGTGCTGTGGAGAGGCCTCATCCAGGAGCCCCCCAGTCTGGGAGGGTGACCTTGAGGCCTGGAGGCACAGGTACAGCCAGGAGTGGAGTCGGTTCCTGGAGTAGCACAAGGGAGTGGGAGAGCAGCAGAGAGGCTACACTAAAGACTCTTTAAAGGATCCACCAGTGTTGGTGAGTGGCAGACCCTGGGAGCTGGACAAGAAGGCTGGAGCAGGCTGGGAGAAGATAGTGGACAGTCTGTGGAGTTCACTGGACAGCAAGGTAGGCCAGAGCGGCCAGGAAGAGGATGGGCTAGGAGTAGTGGTCTATCTATACCCAGCTAGCACCAAGGTACTTTGCTACACTTTGAGGGCCTGTGGCTTCACAACCGGGAGCCCATGGCCCCTGCCTGTAATGGGTGGTTTGGATGTCCTGCTAGCAGTAGAGCAGGCCTCACCATTGCTATTGTCCAATTTTGGTGATCCTGTGTGAATTGTAGCCTCAGTTTCCTGTTCTTAGCTGACAGGAGGGGTACCCGGTGTGGTCTTCTGCTGCTGTAGCCCATCTGCTTCAAGGTTCAGTGTGTTTTGCATTCAGAGATGGTATTTTGCATATCTTTGTTACAACAAGTGGTCATTTGAGTTACTGTTCACTCTTGATCATCTTGAACCATCTGCCCATTTTCCTCTGACCTCTGATACTGACAAGGCATTTTCATCCACACAACTGCCGCTCACTGGATATTTTCTCTTTATCAAACCATTCTCTGTAAACCCGAGAGATGGTTGTGTGTGAAAATCCCAGTAGACCAGTTTTTGAAATACTCAGACCAGCTTGTCTGACACCAACAACCATGCCACATTAAAAGTTACTTAAATCCCCTTTCCACCCCATTTTGATGCTCGGTTTGAACTCCATCAAGTCCTCTTCACCATGTCTAGATGCATTCAGTTGCTGCCATGTGATTGGCTGATTAACAATTTATATATGTATATATTTTTTTTTCAGTCGCTGTTTTTAATGATTCTTTATATATATATATATATATATATATATATATATATATATATTTATTTATTTTTTTTTTTATTAAACTCTAAAATGGTTCTAACTATGGACTGGTCTATTACAGTTATACGGGGGGTTCCCAACTATAAAAAATATTTTATTTTAATTTATTAATAACTATTTTTATTTGTATACTTTAGTAAAGTTACTTCTTAATAATTATAAATGTATTTTCCATTAAGATGAATGGTGTATAGCTGCATGACATACTATACACCATTCACATTAATAATCACATGTATGATCTTTATATATTGATAGAAAACACGTTTCTTATTAATTGGGGTAATGTATATTGTGTAGGGGGGATGTAATTTTATTTTTTTTATTAATATGAAGTGTGTAATGTGTGGTGCTTCATTTTAAACGTTACTATTTTGAACTTCCCAGTACTGTAATCCCACTGTATCGCGTGAGATTACAGTCACAGGATCCATTATGTGGAGTTCAAAGCGTTTGGAGATCGCTTCAATACTGATTGTGAGAAGCAATCTCCAAAGCTTCATAAACCGGCACTCAGAGGAGAGCGATCTCCTCTGAGAATGCCTGAGAAGCCAGGAGCAGTAAAACGCCGCTCTTTGATAAACGGACACCTAAAATACAAGTCAGATTTTGGGCATCCCCTACAACACAAATTTCATTTTTGGTGAGATAATCCCAAAGGGAAATCATGTCTAAAGGGATACAGACCCTGCAACTATCCTCAATAGAACTCTGCAAGTGCAGCAGCTGATTGATAATTATAAAGTGACTCCCAATCAAATTCAATTTGCACATAGACACAGAGAAACAAACAGCTATTTCTTCAGAATAACAATAATCTGCAACAAAGTTTGTTAAAATCCCTTCAATGTACATAGATCACTCAGAGAGGAATGTTTTTTTTTTTCAAATAAAGTGGAGATACTTTTTAACCACTTCAGCTCTGGAAGAATTTCCCCCTTAATGACCAGAGCACTTTTTGCGATTTGGCACTGCTTCTCTTTAACTGACAATTGCGCGGTCGTGCAACATTGTACCCAAACGAAATTGACGTCCTTTTTTCCCACAAATAGAGCTTTCTTTTGCAGTTTTTATTTTTTTGCGCTATAAACAAAAAAAAAGCAACAATTTTGAAAAAAAAACAATATTTTTTACTTTTTGCTATAATACATATCCCAAAAAAAATATATAAAAAAAAAATGTATTCATCAGTTTTGGCCGATATATATTCTTCTACATATTTGTGGTTAAAAAAATTGCAATTTGCGTCTATTGATTGGTTTGCGCAAAAGTTGCCGCGTTTACAAACCATGACATTTCATATATGGCTATTTTTTTTTTTTTTTTTTACTGGTAATGGTGGCGATCAGCTATTTTTATCGGGACTGAGATATTGCGACGGACAGATCAGACATTTTTGACACTTTTTTGGGACCATTGACATTTATACATCGATCAGCAAAAAAACTCTGATTACTGTATAAATGTCACTGGCAGGGAAGGGGTTAACCTGAAGGGTGCAATCAAGGGGTTAACTGTGTTCCCTATGTCTGTTCTAACTGGGGGGGCTGGGCTGGGAAGGGCATGACAGAACTAACTGATCCCGATGACAGGGATCAGTAGATCAGTGTCATGTCCACTGACAGAGCGGGGAACAGTGGTTTACATCGCGGTTCCCTGCTTTTCTTCTGTATCAGG
Source organism: Glandirana rugosa (assembly GCA_018402905.1). Classification (NCBI taxonomy): domain Eukaryota; kingdom Metazoa; phylum Chordata; class Amphibia; order Anura; family Ranidae; genus Glandirana; species Glandirana rugosa. The sequence goes on along the minus strand of BLSH010377541.1, from coordinate 527,203 downwards.
CAATCGCAGGTCGAACATCGAGTCCGCCCGACCCGTGGCCACACTCGGGGAGTTTGTGGCAGGCGCCAGTGGCACGCACTCACCCCCTAGCTGCGCGTGTGCAAATCGCTGTTTATAAATGCTGATTCGTGATTCGGGAAGGGGTTAAGGCAGCACACCTCACTGCACAAAAATACGTGCTTAATGTGGAACTAAACTCTCTCAATCAACATTAACTGTTTTTCACACTTATAGTGCTTTTGGCTTAGGACAAAATTATGTCATACATCCCAGGAGTCTTCATGGGAGTTTTTTTTTTTTATTACACCTTCCTCAGCTTCCTGCCCGTATGCCTGAGCTAAGGGCAGATGGATTCCAGGAAGTACATGCTACATGAATCATCTTCCCTTGCTCAAGATGGTCACTGCTAGAAAAGCTAGGGGGGGTTTTCTCAACAAAGCAAGCAGACATTTTTAGTTTGCGGTTCTCAGATACAGTTTAGTTCTGCATAAAATGTATGTTCAGTCAAAACTTTTTTCAGTTACAGTATCTCACAAAAGTGAGTACACCCCTCACATTTTTGTAAATATTTGATTATCCTTTATATTATATTTTCATGTGACAACACTGAAGAAATGACACTTTGCTACAATGTAAAGTAGTGAGTGTACAGCTTGTATAACAGTGTAAATTTGCTGCCCCCTCAAAATAACTCAACACACAGCCATTAATGTCTAAACCTCTGGCAACAAAAGGGAGTACACCCCTAAGTGAAAATGTCCAAATTGGGCCCAAAGTGTCAATATTTTCTGTGGCCACCATTATTTTCCAGCACTGCCTTACCCTCTTGGGCATGGAGTTCACCAGAGCTTCACAGGTTGCCACTGGAGTCCTCTTCCACGCCTCCATGATGACATTACTGAGCTGGTGGATGTTAGAGACCTTGAGCTCCTCCACCTTCCATTTGAGGATGCCCCACAGATGTTCAATAAGGTTTAGGTCTGGGGATATGCTTGGCCAGTCCATTACCTTTACCCTCAGCTTCTTTAGCAAGGCAGTGGTTGTCTTGGAGATATGTTTGGGGTCGTTATCATGTTGGAATACTGCCCTGCGGCCCAGTCTTAGAAGGGAGGGGATCATGCTCTGCTTCAGTATGTCACAGTAAGTAACCAGATTAGGGACGTTGCTATGGGTGGCAAATATGCACCCAGTCTGGCGAATCTATTTATGGCCCTTTGGGAGGAGGACAACGTCTATGCCCAATAGAGACCAGAAGTGGTCCTTTGGGCTAGGTATATTGATGACATTCTCCTCCTATGGGACTGGGACCTCCAGAGTTTGACAGATTTTTTTGAATTTCTCAATAACAACGATAAAGGGACTGAACTTAACTATGTGGCCCATCCGGAAAAAGTTAATTTTCTGGATCTTAACAGTTAAAAACAGTCGGTTTCCCACCTTAACCTATTTTAAATCCTCTGATCGAAATTCCTTCATCCCATTGAATAGCTGCCATCATCCTCCTTGGCTCAGTGGAGTCCCTAAGAGCCAATACATAGGGGATTTTTTTCAACAATCAGAGATTTTGACCCAAAGGTTTAAGGAAAAGGGGTACAGTAGGGATTTTCTGTCGTCCACTTTGGATGTTGTTTCAAAGATGAATAGAGATGATTTGCTTAAAGAAAGATCAAGTGAGGATGGACATCATACTCCCCCCCAATTGCCATTCATCACTACATACTCCTATCAAGCTAGGAAGATTAAGCAGATAATATCTAAGCACTGGCATATCCTTAAAAGCGATCGGATTCTCGGTAACAGTTTTTTTGATCACCCCACAGTGATTTATAAGGGGGCCTCCTCCCTTAAAAACAGGGTAGCCCAAATGTGTTTAACCCCCTACTAAACAGCTGGCCTTCTTTCAAGAATTTACTGACTTTTATAAATGTGGGAAATGTAGGGTTTGTTCCCTAAACAACCTTATTGGAAGGAAGGCTCAGACCTTCATGTCGACGAGCAGGTCAGTCCACTTTAAGATTGGGCCCTTTATTACCTGTAACACAAAGGCTGTAGTCTATATGATACAGTGCCCATGCGGGCTACAGTATGTGGGCTGGACTAAACGTCCTTTACAAATCCGGCTCAATGAGCATATAACAAATATACTCACAGGTTTCAAAAATCATTCCCTGTCGAAACATTATCGGGATCACCACAATAGGGATCCGTCCAAAACCCTATTCCTGGGCATTGACCATTTTAAACCTCATTGGCGGGGGGGGGATCTATTATTAGGGGCACTTCAAAACTTGAAATATCCTGTATTTATAGGATTAAATCCTATACCCCCTATGGGTTAAACATAGATACTGATGTAAATGCCTTTATTAATAATACTTAACCTATATAGTAATTCATAATTTTTAATTTATATGATAATGAGTAGTGTGGGCTTTAAAAATGGAAATGATTTTACTTATTATCATTTTTATTTACCTTCATTTCTATTTCCATTTTTATCTATATTTGTATATTTGATGTCAATTTTTTATGAGTTTGTAAGCTGGTTCTGACACTTGAGCTGCCCTGGACTAATTTTTAATTAATTTTTTAATTTATTGCTCAAATTTATTTTGTGCTGGGTAATTCTCAGACCTAAAGTAAGGAGGGGGTTAAAATACAGTTTTTCGGGTATTATGGGTCTGATTTTTGTCTATAGCGTTCCCCTATTTATAAAGGTTTTTGAGATTTGGACTTTGGGACTTTTAATCTGGACTGGAATACCGGACCTCAGTCCAATTTAGTTCCTTTCTAATTAATTTTTCTTTTATAATATATATATATTTTTTGAATTTTGATATATAAGTATGGGTATCCTTTATATTATTCCCCATATGACTCTTCAAAATTTTACTGGGGTTCTTATATATATGAGTGACCGCAAGTCAATTAGAAGGTTTGACTAAGGGATTTTTTCCATTAAGTAAGATGGCCGCTCACGCCTCAGATCCAGTGGGCGGCCGTATGGTGACTCAGCGGCTCGTCCTATCCCCAGACGATGTCAGTTGTGACGAAACGTACGTCGGGAGGACGCGCTGACGTCACCATTTGCCCTGTATCTGGAATACGGGAACCAGCCAGTCTGTTCTTATACATTGCGTTTTAATCGCTGGTTTTATGTGAGTACCCTGAACTGTCTGCATATTAAAGTTTGCAAATACTGTACTTCACTATCTGTGGCTTCTATCTTTCTCTGTGGGTGCCTGTGCATATCGAAGTGAGAAGTGTACCGGACGCACATCCTACAAGAAGGGTGCTGAGTTGCTACATTTATTGTGGCTCTCAGGAGGTGAAAGTGTGTGTACCTGGCAGAGTTTTATCCAAGGAATAGTGAGACCTGTGGTGACTACACCTAATTAGTGTTAACGCCTAGCTTACAGCGGGGTCTGGTAAGCCTTTTAACATATGGTGGTGGACGCACAACAGTCTGAAGTGCACCGGGTGTCCTGTCAGATGTTACTTATTGCTTTTCTTTGAACCTCATTAGAAGCATATGTGGACTTTATGAATTTACAGTGTGGTATATTTCAGTCTTAATAGTGCAGCCTTTTTCCATTATATCGTGTCATTTATACTTTTTAGTATTGTGGCTGCTGCTAGCTTCGAACCAATAGTGCCGTTTATTTTTTCTCTGTCACAGTAAGTGTTGGCATTCATGGTTTCCTCAATGAACTGTAGCACTCATGCAGCCCCACACCATGACACTCCCACCACCATGCTTGACTGTAGGCAAGACACACTTGTCTTTGTACTCCTCACCTGGTTGCCACCACACACACTTGACACCATCTGAACCAAGTAAGTTTATCTTGGTCTCATCAGACAACGGGGCATGGTTCCAGTAATCCATGTCCTTAGTCTGCTTGTCTTCAGCAGACTGTTTGCGGACTTTCTTGTGCATCATCTTTAGAAGAGGTTTCCTTCTGGGCCGACAGCCATGCAGACCAATTTGATGCAGTGTGCAGCGTATGGTTTGAGCACTGACAGGCTGATACCCCACCCCTTCAATCTCTGCAGCAATGCTGGCAGCACTCACATGTCTATTTCCCAAAGATAACCTTTGGATATGATGCTGAGCACGTGCACTCAACTTCTTCGGTCGACCATGGCGAGGCCTGTTCTGAGTGGAACCTGTCCTGTTAAACCGCTGTATGGTCTTGGCCACTGTGCTGCAGCTCAGATTCAGGGTCTTGGCAATCTTCTTATAGCCTAGGCCATCTTTATGTAGAGTAACAATTCTTTTTTTCAGATTCTCCGAGAGTTCTTTGCCATGAGGTGCCATGTTGAACTTCCAGTGACCAGTATGAGAGAGTGAGAGCGATAAGACCTTGTAACACTAACGAGTCACATGACAACGGGGAGGGAAAATGGCTAATTGGGCCCAATTTGGACATTTTCATTTAGGGTTGTGCTCACTTTTGTTGCCAGTGGTTTAGAAATTAGTGGCTGTGTGTTGAGTTATTTTGAGGGGACAGCAAATTTACAAGCGGTACACTCACTACTTTACATTGTAGCAAAGTGTAATTTCTCCAGTGATATAACATGAAAAAATATAATAAAATATTTTCAAAAATGTGAGGGGTTTACTCACTTTTGTGAGATACTGTATGTATATAGTGGGTATAGCGGAGATAAATATATGTGTGTGTATATATATATGTATATATACATTACATATGCACATATATACATTTTTGTAAACTAAGAGAAGGCTGGAAGCCCTGTTGAATGTTATTGTTCTATGCCTCCCTTTTGAAGGTGTCCCCTTTACTTCCTGACTGGTGAAACTGTTGTCACTGAGACAATCCACTCTATCCAAAATTAGAACAAAATTAGGCTGGACTTTAAAATTTAAGGGCTCTTGCACACCACCGCCAAAAACACCATGCTTTTAGGCGTTCAGGCATTTTTTTTCTCCCTCATCTGAATGCAGCCTATTTCTTTCAATGGACCTGGCCACAAAGATGTGTCAATAGCAGTAAATTATCATGTTTAGATGAATTTAAAAAGTTGCTGGTCAGTGTTTTACACACTTATGCGCAAATATGATCTGCTATGTCAGCGGGCTACTTACTTTTTACTTTATGCACTTGGTGTGTTCATTATTTCTTCGCTTTTTTTGTTTTTTTGGGGTTTTTTGTTCAAGGTTTTGTTCTAACACAATCAAATGGGATAACTACATTTATCAAAATATAGACATTAATACAAATATAACAAAAGGTCATTACTATTGAAAATGTTTTAACTTGCATGTTTAACATGATGTAAGTAACATAAATAAATGAGGGATTAAGCTTCATACTCAACGTTTCAATATAACATCTGCATCTCATAGGCAAAAATAGAAATGTACGTTTTCCCAAAGACAAATTAAAAACATGAAACATGAGAAACATGTTAATTTTAAATTTAACAGCAATATTTACTTATTAAACATTTAAAGCAGTACTCCACCCAACCTTTGAAAAGTTTTGGGTGGTTTGGGCAGGGATCAATTCCTAACCAGGTCTTTATTTTTCTTTGGGATCTTGCAAACAAAAAATCCAATGTGTCCCTTGTGATGCAGGCTGAGGGATTATTGAAATGTTACTCTTCCGACCCCTTCTCGCCCTATCCCCCTTCTCCATTTATAAAAGATATAGCTTCTATGAATGAAACACAATCAATGAATGTTTGGAGGCATACAGAGGCGGGGAAGAGGCTTTTATCCTTCAACATTGAGATAAAAGTAATTTGCGAGGGAGGAAAGTTTGCCAACTCCAACTTACAAGTTACAGCCATTCCCAAATATGGAGGGAGGACACATGCTTGTTGCATGCCTGGATAAGGGTCTGGTAGGAATAGTAAGGTGAATCCCAAGCTGTTCTTTTAAATAAATGTGTACTGACATTTGCCACCATCTTGGCCTCTTCTGGGTTCCCGCCTCCCAGCCATTCTGTTAATGGGCTTCTGCAGACTCTGGGGATATGTTACAGGGGTTTCTCAGAGGGCTGTGGGGCCAGAACAGTGGTGGAGGGTGGGGCCACTACCAGACAAAAAAAAATCCAATTATTATTATTATTGGGCGGGGGCAGCGGCTTCACCCTGCGTCTCCTCTTCCTCGACTTCACGGCAGCCCCCCCTTGCGTCTCCTCCCTCTTCCTGCAAATAGGATGGCTTCTCCTCTTGGCCAATTGGGTGATGGGTCTCAGGACCTGCTTCCTGATTGGCCGGGTGGAGAATCAGGAAGACAATAGCAAATATTAACTCGCTATTGTCACACAACTGGGTTGGCTCAGGGCGCAGTGCTCTGCGCCCCCTGAGCTCACCCTTTTTTGAAGCCAATTAGAGCCTTAGGCTCTAATCATGTGCTTCTAAAAAAAAAAAAAAACCCTATTGTAATCCATACGTCCGGTGCCCCGGAAATGCAGATTAGGAGGCAGTCCCCTGCGCCCCGTATGGACGGGCCGCCACTGTCTTCTACCCTGCCTCAAAGATCTGTGCTGTGTGGTAGAGTTGTGCAAATCTCAGGACAACATGGACAGAAATTAAAATCTTTTGCCAAGTAAAACAGCTTCCTTATACAGTATACATTTGATCTGTGTATTTAGCTGCTTGCTTGGAGTTCAGCTTTAAAGTGGTTCTAAAGGCTTAAAGTGGCGTTCGATACAAAAGTGGAACTCCCGCTTTAAGGGAAGGTGACCCTCTGACATGCCACAATTGGCATGTCATGTTTTGGGGGGGGCAGTGGGGGCCCTGTTTTGACAGGGTCCCAGCTGCACTTCTTCCCCTGGCTCCACGGCAACGGCGATCTTCTGGGACACGTCACAGGTCCCAGAAGATACACCGGCCATTCACAAAGTGCAGTGTGATGCCGACACCGGACGGAGGAGGGGGAGAAAAGCGAAGCGCAGGGTGGCCGAATCGCTGGAGCCTGGGACAGGTGAGTGTCCAATTCTTAAAAGTCAGCAGCTGTGTCAACGGACGCAGCAACAGCACTCTGGCACGCACCTGCACGGGTGCCCCCAGGGAGAGCGCTTCTCTGACGGGACACTCGATGCGGGGAGGAGCCAGGAGCGCTGCAGAGGGACACCAGAAGAGGAGGATTGCGGCCACTGTGTGCAAAACATGACATAATATGTTTGTTATTTTAAGAAAAAAAAAGCGAACCTTTAGTATCGCTTTAAGATTAGTTAGATCTAGTAAGGAATTTCACTTTAATTACGCCTAACTTACACCCAGAAATATGTACCCTTTGTCGTAAATTGCTCCTGAAAAATAGCAGTGCACTTCCTGGTATGCACACCTGCTGGTAAAACCTTGTAGTTATAAATCTGCAGTGTGAGTTCTAGGGCACTGCTAGTCACAGGAAATTTGGTGTGAGCTTTGGTGATATTAACACTGCACTGCTTGCTGGAGGGGAATCTGCACTGCATGAATCTCCCTGTTTCTGCTTCATTCATTTTGTGGACCTATGAATGTGAAAGTCTCCTGATGTTTTCAAAAGATTACCCCACCAGTCATCAGATCATCACTTGTCACCATGGCGAGCAGTTCTTACATGAAGAAACCAAGCCCCACCTCTACCAAGATGATGGCCTCCATACAGAAACACAAGGCATGGTAGGTAAGTCGGTAATGAGGAAAGATCTGCAGATCTGCAGCAGGGAGACCACACATAATAATGGTGATGAGTCCTTTGATCTCTGCTTGTCTTTTTTGGACACAGCTTGCAGAATCCTCTTTAAAAGAGAACTCATATCACAAGACATATGTTTAGTTTTTTAAAACTGTAAATTGAAACCATTGTGCTTCATTTTGTACCACACCCTTTTCCTCCTAAGATTCTCTTGGCAGTGGCTGTGTTTATGCGTTGATGTTAATATTACTACAGCCACCATTATTTAATATATGGAAATCTGTTGTACATTTTAGAACCTCTAATTCTATTGTTTTAACAATCTTCAGCCCAATAATGGGAATGGAGTGACATGACTAGAATGATTTATGACTCCTGTTTATTCAATTCTCAAGATGAATAATACATGAGACCAGATCACATGTGGCATTTAATTTGTTTCTCTAGAATAAAATAATTTGGATTTCAAAACACTAATAAGAATTATTAATAGATAATGCACAGAGATAAGTAATCTATTCTATAACAACCAAATTTTAGTTCCTTGATATCAGGTCTTCAGACTGATTCTGGTTGCTATGGGGTTGATTTACTAAAACTGGTGAGGGCAAAATCTGGTGCAGCTGTGCATAGAAACCAATCAGCTTCTAACTCCCGCTTGTTCAATTAAGCTTTGACAATAAAACCTGGAAGGTGATTGGCTTCTTTGCTGAGCTGCACCAGATTTTGTACTCTCCAAACTTAGTAAATCAATCTCTATGAGTTGTTGGTACATTGCGCTTTGTCTTATTGAATAAGGCAGTAAATGGCCCAACATAAATATAAAAACGTAAGATTACATTTTTAAATACCCTATATTACCAAAAGTATTGAGATGCCTGCCTTTATACGCACATGAACTTTTTTTTTAATTCAAAAAGGAAGTTTTATTCAATTTTCCAATATCATGCATACAGAGGTTGTTGTGCCTAGGGACACTTATAAACAATATGGTATCAGGTGACACATATGACAATATACATTACAGCTTCTTAATGCATCCTCTACAGAATATGTCTCATAACCTGTACTCATCACAGCTGAAAAAGCCAAAAAACAGTGTTCATTGCATTATATTCAACATAATGGAATCTCCACAACTCTCTGAGTAATATATATGTGGTAGATCGTGCGAGCTTGGAAAAATGGAAAAAGAAGAGAAGAAAAGGAGAGAAAAGAAAAAGTACAATATGCATCCTTTTTGTTTGTGACCCCTTACAATCCGCCATGTACACCAGGATATTAGTGTATTATATATAAAAAAGATTATCCCTGGAGCAGTCTATCTCTGACCATTTGTGCTGGAGCCAGGCCTGGGATCTCCAGCCATGGCTGCCACATGGAATAAAATTTACAAGGAGCATTCCGGTGTTGATATGTTATTTTTTCATGTATAAGCAGATTGTTTACCTTATTCACCCACTGTCTCCTGGTAGGTACCCGGGAGGTTATCCAAAACTGAGCGATTCGTTTCCATGCAACATATAGCAGCAGGGCCGTCTTTAATATTGATTGGACCCTGGGCAAATATTTTCTTGCCCCCCCCCCCCCCCCATGCAATTTCACTCTCTACCTGCTCTAAGACATACAATAAGTAATAACTAGACTCAAAATCAATTTACTAAATCAGATCAGCAGTGATTTTGATTGGTTGCCAGAGGCCACAGCATATCATTGCCGCTTACTGTCTGGTTGCTAGAGGTTACAGCACACATTACTGCTCACTGATTAGTTGCTAGAGGTTACAGCACATGCTTTCTGCTTGTTTGGTTGCTAGAGATTACTGTACATCAATACTACTCACTCATTGGTTGCTAGAGGTTACTGCACATCATTACTGCCCACAGATTGGTTGCTAGAGGTTACAGCACATCATCTCCTCACTGCCTGCACACCATGGACTGGGGAGCACAAAGTTGCTTTCGTGACACCACAGAAATATGCTGCCCTTTAGCAGATACACAGCAGTGCCATCAATTATCAATGACACCCTCATGCATAGCTGACGTGCTGTGGACTTTCAAGCATGCCTTTGTCTCCCCAGTGGGCAGCCTCCAGTATAGGTGATGGTGAAAATGACCTCAGGGGGGCATGATATACATATGAATGCCACCTTTGTTTACATAACCGTGCAGCTGGCCGCCACAATTTACATATCAATGCCGGTTATTTACATGTAAACATAGGGTCTGCAGGGGAGTCATCTGTACACAACAATATGGCGGAGTTGGGCAGCTTTAGTAGCAGCACTTAGATATCGGGACACATCACAGGTCTAAAACTTAAAGGGAGAAGGGAGTTTAAACCAGGATAGTTGGCAAGTATTAGGCAGCTGCTTTGGGCCCCAAAACAATGACAGGGCCCAGGGCAGCTGCCCCTTTTGCCATGCCTTAAAGACAGCCCTGTATAGCAGTCTCAAAACCGCGACATGAGCTTGAGGTATAAGAGCTTCCTCCTCCAGGGCACCCAACAGGCACACTACAGGGATCCTTGGGATTTTAAACATATATACTTGCGAAATTATGTTGAGGACCTCAGCTTGGGGCATCTCCAAAGCATGTGAATGAGATTGCCATGATCCCTCTCACATTTTGGACAGAGTGGGGAATTCTTTTTTTCCCATTTGTGCAATTGGACAAGTGTTCTATAAGCTCTATGTAGAAGATAGAGATGTGAAAGCTTTTGGGAGGCTGACACCGAGTCCAGAGGAGCCTATGACGGGCAGATCTCTCAAATATCACCATCTATAGTGCCTATGTCCTTCTCCCATCCCTTCCTGCATGGCAATTTGGATGGGTCCCGTAAGGTGTGTAAAAGAGTGGAATATCCACTGGATATCATTCCCTTTCTATCATCAGCCAGAAACACCTCCCTTATTATCGGATGGTCCTCTGGACGTAATTGGGTACGTTTGGACTGTGAGAGCAATGCATGCCGTAATTGTAGGTACTTGTAGAATTGGGTTTTGTCTAGTGCAAATTCCATTTGAAGCTCCAGAAAGGATTTAAGTGTTGACCCATGGTATAGCTGGGATATATAAAGTATACCTCCTTTCTCCCAATTCTGAGATTCGTCCAGTTTGAGTACTTCCAGATAGTTAGTATTATGCCATAACAGGGTATACAAAGCCTTCTAAACCTAGCATCTTTTTAATATGGGACCAAAGCCTGCACAGCAGGGTTATAGTTGGCGCTGTTTTGTCTAGATGCCCAAATCCCGCCTCTAAAAAAGTCAGGACGGGAGCGTCAGTTCCAGGGAGGGCAAGAATTCTACAAACTGGATCATCCGAATTCACATTACCCCAGCCACCCAATTGTTGTAACTGTGCCGCAAGATAATATACTCTGGCATGTGGAACGGCCAGGTCACCCTGGTCCTTCCCCATCTGGAGGATATCTAAGCTGATACGTGCTTTTTTTTTTCCTCCAAATCAATTCCCTAAATTGAGAGTCTATGCAAAGGAACCACTTACTTGGAATCCAAAGCAGGCATTGTGAAATATATAAAGGAGCTGGGGGGCCCATACCATTTTTATGAGGTTAATTCTGCCCACAACTGACAGTGGTAACTTACACCAGGCAGCACAACTGTCCCTAAATCTCTGGAGCAAAGGCACCAGGTTCAAATTTAGATATTGGGAGGGGTCAGGAGAAACTTGTATGCCCAAATATCGGAGCTGGGAGACAACCTGCACTGATTGGGCGCAGTCTGGAAGTGGGGTAGCCAGGTCATCCAAGGACATCAAGGCTGACTTGTTCCAATTAACTAAAAACCTGAAGAGAGTGCCAAAAGTATTGATAAGGGACATTACCGCCTGCAGCAAACCCTGTGTGTCTCCTAAATAAAGCAGTGTGTCATCTGCATACAGAGACACTACATCTGACCCTGTATCTCGCTGGAAGCCAACAATGTTGGCGCCCCCCGGATCCTCTCCGCCAGTGGCTTCAAGGCCAGGGCAAACAGGAGGGGCGACAAAGGGCACCCCTGCCTGGTTCCCCTATGTAGCTGGAAAGGCTCAGTTCCCCATTTAGCCTGATCTTAGCTGAGGGATCCACGTATAGCAGCTGGACCCATTTAATAAAATTACCCCCCAGTCCCATTCTTTTCAAGACAGCCCACAGGTAAGGCCACTCGACACTGTTAAAGGCATTAGCTGCGTCCAATGAAAAGATGGTCCTATTCCCCGGATTATTTACTGGAATTTATAGCTTAAGAAAGAGCCTTCTAAGGTTGTGGGCTGTGGACCTAGTCAGGATAAATCCCAACTAGTCTCTGTGGACCAGCTTGTGCACCACTTTGGCCAATCTTGAGGCTTATACCCTTGCCAGTAATTTAACATCCGCTGTCAGCAAGGATATGGGCCTGGGAATACTGTATCCTTCCCTGGCTTTAGAAGAAAAATGATGGTAGCTTCATTCTTAGAGGCAGGTAAACTCCCCCCTTGGAGAGCATCAATGTACACTTTAAGTAATAATGGGAGCATTTTATCCGCAAACCTTTTGTAGACCTCAGATGGAAGGCCATCCGACCCCGGAGATCTACCATTATGTGAGCATTTAAGTGCTAAAGACAATTCCTCCTCCGTCAAAGGGGCATTTAGCATCTCCACAAATCCGAGGCTGACAAGGATGGCATTGTGCAACCACCTAAGAAATCCTCAATCTCCGTATCAGATGGGCAAACTTTAGAGGAATACAAGTCCTCATAAAATTTCCGGAATACTTCAAGTATGGCAGGTGTATGTACATGCAGGGAGCCTGTAGGGTCCCTTACAGTATTTCAGTAATAAAGGATTAGGATTGCTGGGACCTCGCCAGCATGGCCAGCATATGGCCCGTGGACTTACCTTAATCAAAATGCTGTTGTTGGTTCTCAGCTATTTGCAATGTTACCTGTTTGGACATGGCCTGGGCTTCCAGCCAGGCGCATCTAGTGTCATCGTCAGGGTTAGCAATATAAATTTGTTCAGTTCTTTTGACTTCATTACACACAAGTGCCTCCCAAGCTCTGGTGTTAGTTTTAATAGAGGAAATAACATGTATAAATGGACCCCTCAAGAATGCCTTGGCCGCATCCCACACTGTACCCAAAGGGGCCGACTTAAGGTTGCGTTGTATAAAGACCTCTAACTGGCCCGGAATAGGGTCTGGTTCCGGAAATAGGGATAGCCAGAAGGGGTTCAGCTTCCATTGGGAGCGTCTAGGGGTGGTGGGTATGGAAATTTCCCCCCAAAAGGGTGAATGGTCAGAGATATTTCTGCTCTCATAGTTAGAAGATGTTAGCAGTGCTAGCAGAGCTTCATTGCCCAGTCCCAGAACAATTCTGGATAGTTCACTATATGTGGCAGAATAACATTAATACTGTATACCACCAGTGTGTCGTACCCTCCAAACATCCGCCAATCCGAGCAATCCTCAAGTAAACGAGCAAAGGAAGTGGGCCCTCCAGCCACTAGACGGGCAAGTGGAGCTGCTGTAAATTTATCCCAATGTGGGTCTAAGATACTATTGAAGTTCCTGACCGCCAGAAGAGGTAAGGCCGGGAAGCGGATCATAAAGTTTGCTAAAGCTTTGAGGACCTCGGATGAAAACGGAGGTGGAATGTAAATACCCGCAATAATGCACGACAAACTGCATATATTCCACAACAAAATGACATAGCGACCTGCTGGATGTATGATGGCTAGAGAGCAGGAAAACTGAACATCCTGACAGACTAAAATGCTCACCCCCCTAGAATAAGAGGAGTGAGTAGAATGATACTGGTGACCAAATACTCTAGTGGGGAACTTGAATGCCTGCCTAGGGGAGAGGTGAGTCTCCTGGAGACACACGACACTTGCTTTCAGTTGTTTAACCACCCTCATGACTGCTAAACGTTTCACATTGTCCTTTAGCCCTCTTACATTCCACAACAAAGTTCTTACAGAGGTAGCCATTAAGGTCGAGATGACATATGTGTGCTTGTGTCCCCTGTGGTCAGGGCGAGCCATTCAGGAGCGGATGACCAGTTGTTCCATTGGTACAGTGTGCATTTTTTCAGGACAAGGACAAGCCCCAAGCAGGATACATATGCAGAGACAGTAATGCAGCCAGGTGAAGCTGCACCAAAAAACAGCAGATTAATTGAGTCACAAAGTCTTAACGATGACAAAAGTAGTTGGAAATAGGAAAAATTAAAGAACCGTGAGCCAACAGGGCCCCAAAACTCAAATAAAATTAATTGCATCAGAACAATGGATTCTTCATTCGGAGGGGTACAGTGGAAACCCAAAACGATGTTAACTGGTTTCACGTCAGCAGACATTGTAGTTCAGTAGAGCTAGGTCTCGTGTAGTAGGGTATTCCCATATCCGCCTATGCAGCGTATAAACTGGGGTCAAAAGTTTGTGATCAACATAAAATAGTGGTGATTGATAATTCTTTTTAGGCGGCCTCCTGGCGGCGTGCAACATCTGCCCTGAGGGATCTTTCCTCCCTGTCAAGCCATTGGGGTAACTAGTGCAGGGCAGTCAAAAAAGTGGACCTCTCCTAGCGCCACCACTCTCAAACGTGCCAGATACAGCATGGCATACTGTAAGTTGAGATCCCCAAGTCTCTTTTTCCCGTCCGCGAATTTAGCACAATATTTTTGCAAGTCAGCAGAGAAATCCAGGTACAGGGATATTTTTGAATTATCCATGGTTAACGCACTGCCCCTCATTCTTGCCTTAGCGAGGATGGTGTCTCTGTCTTTATATATTAACAGTTTAAACAGGAATTGGCGAGGCGGATTGCATCGGCTCTCTGTGCGCCCTTTCTATTGTAAGCATGTGGGAGAAGGATTATTTTCCAAAAACGGTGGTTAACTAATTCTCTATGAACTAGACCGTGTTTTTGCCTTCAGCGCGTTCTGAGATGCCAATCGCCCGCACATTATTGCGGCGCATTTTGTTCTCTAGGTCGTCAAGTCTAGCGGCATGCTGTGCAGAAAGCTGCCCATGAGACTTCGCATCCCTTTGTAATGGCGCCATGTCATCCTCTATAGTGCTGACCCTACCCTCCAAAGCTGAGGTGTGCTCTCTTAACTTCTGCATATCACGGCACACATATGAGATTTAAGCCTTAATGCCCTTGATTTGGTCTGTGAGGGCTGTTATAGAAGTATTACAGGATGTCACCGCTAACAGAATATCAGGGAGTGTAGGCTCTGAAAGCTGAAAGAGTCCATGGTTGCAGCAAGAGGCCTAGTTAAGGGATCCACAGGGGTACTCACTGTGTTCCAATGCAGGGAGGGCCCAGGAGCTTCCTCCAGAGGGACAGTGTCATCTGCGTCTGACTGATCCCCCAGCGATTCATCAGGATGTGTGTCTGTGGTTGGACGGTCTTTGGAGAGAGACCGAGCAAAAAGTTTTTCTGCTGCTTCCTTATAGCGGCCCCATCTTGGCTTATGGCTGCGGCTGGGATTGGGACTTCCTTTGCCCATTTGAACATTTGTGTGTGGTCTGCAGGACTTTGGTTCAGTAGCACAGTGTCCAGGGATCCGTTAGGGTCACTTTGGTGGTGTGTTTCCATACAAGGCACCGGGCGCCCACAGGATGAAGGTCAGGATAACCGGCAGAGAACTCCCGAGACACGTCTCTCTACATTTGCCACTCAGCCACGCCCCCACGCACATGAACTTTAATGGAATCCCAGTCTTATTCCGTAGGGTTCAATATTGAGTTGGCCCACCCTTTGCAGCTATAACAGCTTCAACTCTTCTGAGAAGGCTGTCCACAAGGATTAGGAGTGTGTCTATGGGAATGTTTGAGCAATCTTCCAGAAGCACATTTGTGAGGTCAGGCCAGTTAAGTTCCTCCACCCCAAACTCGCTCATTAATGTCTTTATGGACCTTGCTTTGTGCACTGGTCCGAATGATTTGGTGAAGGGGGATTATGGTGGGGGGTTGTTTTTCAGGGGTTGGGCTTGGCCCCTTAGTTCCAGTGAAGGGAACTCTTAAGGCGTCAGCATACCAAGACATTTTGGACGATTTCATGCTTCCAACTTTGTGGGAACAGTTTGGGATGGTCCCTTCCTATTCCAGCATGACTGTGCACCAGTGCACAAACTAGAACCATAAAGACATGCATGAGCGAGTTTGGTGTGCTGGAACTTAACTGGCCTTCACAGAGTCATGACCTCAACCCGATAGAACACCTTTGGGATGATTTAGAGAGGAGTCTGTGAGCCAGGCCTGACCTCACAAATGCGCTTCTGGAAGCATGGTCAAACATTCCCATAGACACACTCCTAAACCTTGCGGAAAGCTTTCCCAGAAGAGTTGAAGCTGTTATAGCTGCAAAGGGTGGGCCAACTCAATATTGAACCCTACGCCTGCTTCTCCTCTTTCCGTCACCAGTATTTAGTAGCTGCAAGAGGACAAAATAGGGGATCGATCCCAGTATAAACTGCCTCTACCGCTCCTCCTGTCCAGGTTCTGTTTCATTCTCCTATGTGTTCCCCTGGTCCCCCTCCCATCCCTGCCAGCTTCCCCTTCTCTCCACTCCCGTCGGCTGCTGCAGGGAATCGTTTCAGAATAGAGGCCGGTAAATATGTCAGTTACCGACCCCTTCCTTTTCTGAATGAACACAGTACTGATCACTCACTGTGTTCATTCATCATAGAAGCAGAGTAAACCATGTTTACTATGCTTCAGTTTGTGTATGAACAGGGAGACAGTGCAGAGCTCTTCCTATTCATTCATTCAGTGCAGCTGAGGCTGCAGAGATGGTGATTAAGAACTGTGTCCTCAATCTCCTTTCTCTGTCTCAAAAGTGAGAAATCAGGGGTCTGTTTACACCGCTGATATTTCACCAAATTCCCCCAACAGGGCTGCTGAAAAATTGCAAACAAATAATAAAAAAGAAAATTGTAAAAGATAAATAAATAAAAAACGACTGACCCCGTCCACTGCCCTACTGACACCATCCACTGCTCTACTGACTGACATCATCCACTGCTCTACTGACTGACACCATCCTCTGCTCTACTGACTGACACCATCCACTACTCTACTGACTGACACCATCCACTACTCTACAGACTGACACTGTCCACTGCTCTACTGACTGACACCATCCTCTGCTCTACTGACTGACACCATCCACTACTCTACTGACTGACACCATCCACTACTCTACTGACTGACACCATCCACTACTCTACTGACTGACACTGTCCACTGCTCTACTGACTGACACCATCCTCTGCTCTACTGACTGTCACTATGCACTTTTTATGTAGGCAACCTTTCTATATTTACAGTGACATTTGATTTATTATATTGTTCTACATTTTCCTTACTATTTAGTTAGTTAATTTCTTTTTTTTTTTTTTTTTTTAAAGGGCACCAAACCTCAGTTATCTTTGATCCCTTTCATGTTGTTCAGATATATCTCCACCTCTCAAAGCTTGCATACCCCAGAGCATTTACATGCAGCAGTGTGCAAGAGGCCTTATGCCTCATACACACGATCCGAAAATCGGACGGAAAATACCGCTTTCGAAGCGGTCGTACGATAATCGGATCGTTAGTACAGAGCTTTCAAGAGCCGATCACGACAGTTCATTTGATGTTTTCCATCTGGACAAGATCGGACAGGCAGGAAAAATTTTCTCACACGGTGCCCGATTGTACGATTTTCGTTTCATCAGTACAGCTGTCGTTCAAAAATGCAATACAAATACCCTACAACACATCACATCGCTTCTGAGTTTTTATTCTGACGTGCGAGAATTTCCGTGACTAAAGTAAACTCTTCCGATTCGATCTGAGATTAGCATGCAAAAAAAAACGGACGATCTGTTGTCCGATTTTCGGATCATGTGTACGGGGCATTAGAGTATTTGTCATGTTGTTATTGCTGTCTTCATGGGGTTCACTCTTATTTCCTGTCTTCCCAAGGAAAACAAAAACACACAGACCGAGAATAGTGTTAAATCTACCCAATGGGTTCACCAAATGGAGACAGAAATTTCAACTATCCCCCATTTTATCCAAAACTAAAACAAAATTAAAAATGTGTCTGGCATTAAAGTGCTACTAAACCCAGTAATATGAACATAGTTCATCTAACATCCCCCCTCAGTGCCCACAGTTTATACATCTCCATTTTACATTAAAATACTGCCACTTTATACCTTATTTGGATGATCTGTATACCACAGTCAAGTGAAAAGTTGCACAGCACAGTTGCTCTAGATCTGTGTGTTCAGGTAGGAGATTTCCACTATAGCCTGTATACACGCCCACATGTGTGATGTCAATTTCATGTGACCTGGCTAGCTCTGAGAAAGTTCTCTCCAGCATAAAAGACACAACTGAGCATGTGCAGGTTTTCAGCCCTGCCTGTGTGATGGCTGGTTTCCCCAGTTAAACAATGCAGGGAGGGAAGAATCTATGCATACAGGATAAACCAGACTTTTTACACAATGCAGAGGATTAACCCCTAAATTTCCACAGTGAGTATAAAAAGTATGCTATGCTGCATATACAGACTGGTTTTATTGTTGTGGGTTTAGTAACACTTTAAGCTTTAAAACAAGTATGTTGTTATTTTAAAAGAAAATAATGAATACTTAGTTCTCTCCCTTCCCATGCCGCCATTATTTTTTTCCTCGAAGATCCAGGTTTTGTTAACCACTTCAGCCCTGGAAGGATTTACCACTTTAGGACCAGAGCACTTTTTGCTATTTGGCACTGCGTCGCTTTAACTGACAATTGCGCGGTCGTGCGACGTTGTACCCAAACAAAATTTGCGTCCTTTTTTTCCCACAAATAGAGCTTTGTTCTTGTGGTATTTGATCACCTCTGCATCATTTCTGATCACTGCTACGAACAAAAGAAGAGCGACAATTTTGCAATTTCTTACTTTTTGCTAAAATATAAATCCAAAAAAAAAAATATAAAAAAACATTTTTTTCCATCGGTATTGGCCGATTTATATTCTTCCTCATATTTTTGGTAAAAAAAATCACAATCAGCATTTATTGATTGGTTTGTGCAAAAGTTGCCACGTTTAGGGATGATGAGTAGAGTTGAGCGAACCTCTGGAAGTTCGGGTTCTGCTGGTCCGTCCGAACTTCGGGACAAAGTCCGGGTCCGGGTCCGGACGGAACCCGAACGATCGCACGGGGACAGGGGTAAAAAAACATCCCGTGAACGGGATGGGAATGGGGGTAAAATGAAGGAAAACGTCGGGAGACCCTGAAAGGTCCTGAAACAATGTCGGTAAAAACACGTATTTTCAAGCCCAGGGGTAACTAAAGTTACCCCAAGCAACAGGCACGCTAGCAAGCCCAAGGCAGGCCTGGGCCTGGGCCTGAAACAGGGCTTCAAGCCTGCCTGGTCGTCTTGGGCTTGAAGGTCTCCAAGCGAGTTGAGATGAGTAGTAGGGATTTGCACCGTTGAAAACGTGTTTGGTTAGTTATTTACGACTAACACTAAAAAAAATGGTTTTTATA
>BLSH010377541.1:477049-488508 GCA_018402905.1 Glandirana rugosa | reverse complement strand
CTGTTTATATTAACGCTAGGTTTACACCTATTTTTGCAGGCCGCGTTTGCAGGGGCACGCCAGCTTATTCAAATGAATTTTGCAATATTTTGCAATATTTTAATATGATCCGATTGAATCGTTTATTTTGAAAGATTTCTCATTGAAATTATATATGCACTATTGCCAGCACTGTATTTATTTAGAGGGGGAGGGGATTGATGTTAGGAGGGGATTTTTTTTTGGGGTGGGGGATGATCATGGCGTATTTGTGCTAGAAGGGGAAATGTGGGGGGTTGGGGGGAAAGGATGTGTACTCGTAGGGGAGATTTGAGGGGTAGAGGAATTGTGCTAGGAGGAGTCATTTATAGAGGGAGATTTGAAGAGAGAGAGGATTTGAGTTGAGAGAGGGAATGGGGGGGGGCAAAGATTTGTGCTGGGAGGGGGGATATCAGCAGGGGGGTTGATTTGTCCTGGGAGGAGGGGGGTATTTATGCTTAGGGTATATAATAACATATAATGTTCATACATCTTGGGGGGGGGAGACACAGTTTGGCATGTTCGCCCTGGGCTCCAGATGACTTTGCCCTGGCACTACCTGTAAATCTTAAAGCAATGTTGCAAACCGTAACCCTGTATTTCTGCTTTTAAAAAAAATATTTTAATAAAGTAAAATTGAGTCATTAAAAGTAGCAAGCAACATTAACATATTTTGCCTATTCAGTATTTCTGTGATTTTCAAATTATTTGATTGGCTTTAATGCCAACACTTTTTCTCCTATCTTAAATGTTCTTTTGTTTGTCTTCCCCAAGCCTAATAAAATATGACTCACTGCAAAACAGTCTGGCCAAGGTACTGGAAGACAAATGTTAATGTAAGGAAATACAACAGAGAATTTTTTTCTATCACTGCCTACAAGCGCTACCTACCTGTAAAACTCCAGAACCACTTCTTGTTCTCAGTAGAGGAATAAATACTTTTCCAACTATTTATAACGTATGCTACCTACCTGTAAATCTCCATAACCGTTATAGTGTATGTAAACCCTAACAATGAACTTTTCTTGATGAAGGAAAAATGAAGTCTTGAACAAACACACTACTGAAACAATCACCCTTATCTGGAAAATCGCCAAACGGTAAAAGCATCAAGGAATTAGCAGCGGAAGTTCAGGGTGACCCGCTGACATCTTTTTTGCTCCACCAGAGCTTACTCATAGCATTCGCCCTTCGGCGAGATAGGTTGAAAAAGTCCATCAAGTTTAACCAAAAAAAAAATAGAAAAATTCCATACACACAATCCTTTACCCACTCGATCCAGAGGAAGGCAAAAATACCTTTAATGCATGATCCAATTTGCTCCAGCAGGGAAAAAAAATCTTTCCTCATCCCCCTGACGGCAATCAGATATTCCCTGGATCAACAGTCTCTGGAGTTATTTTGATATAGTTCTATACGTCAGACCAAAGCAGGGCTAAGGGAGGAGGAAAGAGGGCTGAAGAATTTTGTTCCAAAAAAGGGTGAATTCCCGCAAATGAAGGACAGTTGGGGGCTAAGCATCATCTTTCCAAAGATTCAGTAAAAACCTTTTTTTAAAAAAAATTTCAGTGATACTATGGGGTTGATTTACTAAAGCTTGTAAGTGCAAAAGGTTTTATTGTCAAAGCTTGATTGAACAAGCTGAGGTTAGAAGCTGATTGGCTAGCATGCAAAGCTGCACCAATTTATGCACTCTCTAGCTTTAGTAAATCAACCCCTATATGTTTAAACTTTGATCAGTTGAAATTAGAAGGACAATATTCTGGGCTTTGTTATGTGCCAGCCCCCTCACTATAAAAGAGCGGGTCCCCAGCAGCCATTCATTTAAGGAGAGCTGGCAGCCTGTGTAGGGAGCATCAGTATACAAATGTGGTTCCAAAAGAGGGTCAATCCCTCCAAATGAAGAGCAGCTGAGGACTCTGCATCATTTCTCCAAGATCTAGGTAAAAATCTATTTTTTTGTTTTTATTTTGCAAGCATACTATAATATTTCACGAAATTAAAACTGCAGTTGAATATGCTATGTTTTAAAGGAACGCAGATAGAATTTTATTTACCTATTTCACACAATTCTGCTATCCAGCGACTGCCATCATCCAATACAACAGGAATGGTGCTAATTACAGAGCAGGAAATTCAATGTGCTTGAAACCACAAAGTCATGCGCTGTCCTGGAATTAGCACCATTGCTGGGATTAACCTCCAGCGCCTGATATGATAAATCGACAGGTTCCCTTTAAAACACAAACAAAGATGTACAGTACTTTATAACCACGGAAATCCCCTTTATAAAACTGCCTACATGGAATAACAAAAAAGTCTTTCAATATTCCTCTACCTGAAAGTTCTCCAAATCCTTCCATGTAGTCAAGCCAAGTTCTCTGGAAATCAATTGTGCCATCAATTCTCTTTTGAAGGACGGTCCATCCTCCTCCTCTGTAATCCATGTCACAAAATGCCTAATAAGACATTATAGAAGAGTATACATCATAGTGATATAATAAAAAATAGCATTATCATTCTGCAGAAATAGGTTTATGTAAAGCATCAAGCAGTAAAGTACATTTTAGAGTTTTCTCTAGAGTTTATAAAGGGACATTATACTTTGCATGTGTGTTTTGGCACACTTGTCTTTCTGGGCCTTTGCTCATGTTAGCCTCAGCACATCATTATAAGCTTTCTGCCACCAGAAGCATTGCTGTAAAAGACACATTAACAATGTTGGAGATGCTAAACTATGCATCATATGGAAAAATGTATCCAAGTTTTGGGTGATTTACTAGCTCACAAAAAGGATGCTTCACATACACAGGATCATATATTTTGTTATAGTGTATTCTAAAGTAGCTTAAAGGCAGTGGTGGCCCACCCATAAGGGGTGCACGGGTGCCACCCACGCTATCCATGCGGCTGGCCCTCTAATTTATATGCAGGGCGCAGAATTCATGGATTCCAATGCGGGAGGGTGTTTTTTTTAAGCACATGACTAGAGCCAGAGGCTCTAATAGGCTTGAAAATAGGGTGGCCTCGAGGCGCAGAGCACTGCGCCTGAAGCCCACCCAGTTGTGTGACACTAGCGAATGCATATTCGCTATTGTCACGCTAATTCTCCTCCTGGCCAATCAGGAAGTGGGGCCTGAGACCCGTTTCCCGATTGGCCGAAAGGAGAAGCTACGCTGACCGCCGGGAGGAGGAGGAGGGGAGACAGGAGGAGAGGAGATGTAGGGGAAGCTAGTCTGCCACCCGTCCGTTGCCAGGAGGGAAGCGTGAGAAGAAGCTACACTGGCCGTTGGGAGGAGACACAGGGGAAGCTGGTCGCCCAGAGGGAAGCCCGGGATAGTTGTTGCGGCCGGGTGAACGACCGACTGGAGGTGCGGGTGACCCGACTGGGGGAGGTGGGTGGCTGGCAGTGCACTGTTTGCTGCCCCCCCCCCCCACAAAAAAGAACACCACCGGCCGCCACTGTTTATGGGTCCTTTTATAAAGCAGCAGCATAGTCATACTGCCATACATTTGCTCTACAAAAAAAAAGAGAGAAAAAAGACATGTTTATAAAGCACAGTAATGTGCTTTACAAATGTGCATTGCATTTTTCTTGCTTTGGACTCTAGTGCTGGCACAACCCTTTATAGGCCTTCTAGTCCCCACTGGAAGCACATTTGACAGGTTTGACAATGCAGGAGAGCAGTTAGGAGACAGGGAAAAAACATTATCACCCCAAAACAGGAATTTTCTAAACAAGAATCTTCATGGCAGGATCACCAATTTTAGTAAAAGCTGCAGATTTAGGATCTATTAAAGAGACTAAAAATTACTTTTCAAATGACATAACATTTTAAAGTATATACAAGATTTAGCAGTTGGTTTACATCTACTATAATGTATTTCCATGCTTAGATTCAACTGCAGCATCCATCTTACTATATATCAGTTATAAAATTGTTGCTGCACTGGGAAAAGGAGGAAAATGCCAACTTAGGTAAAAGAAGACTTTAGCTTAAAGTAGATGTAAACCCTCAAATATACCCAGTGAAGTGAACAGCCTCAGATGATACACAGAGATTAAACAAATCTTCCTATATACGTTTTACTTTTATATCTGCTGTCTTCCCCTTTCTACACTCTTTGGAAAGTGCAGCTCATGTTACAAATATTGTTTCCTTGTTCAGCAGTGGGTGTGGAGTCTGGTTTACACTGTGTGAGAGCTGATTGGAGGAAAGGCAGCCCCCTTCCACATAGGAAGAGAAAGGAAGGAACATGCAGAGCTGTACTGTGACTAGACAAGATCCCTGCTAATATACTTCTAAGCTCCCTCCCTGACACAAATTTCCAGCTTCTTTTCTCTACTGTGTTGGAGAACTTGTCAGAAGTGACTCTGCTGATTACAAACGAATGGAGTAGCAGAAAGACTAGAGCTTTGGAGAGAGATGAGTAAACACTACAGATATATGTGCCTGGGTCAAATTTCACAAATGGAGTTTACAACAGCTTTAACCACTTAAAGCGGAGTTCCACCCAAAAGTGGAACTTCTGCTTTAATGGAAGGTGACCCCCCGACATGCCACGATTTGAATGTCTTTTTTTAGTTTTTTGTCTTGTCTTTTTTTGGGGGGGTGACCAGGGACCCTGTTATCACAGGGTCCCAGGTCCACTTCCTCCCCTGGCGCCGCGGCTCAGGGAAGGAAGTTCACCTTCCCACTTCCCTCTCGGTGATCTTCTGGGACACGTCACAGGTCCCAGAAGATACGCTGGCCATTCACAAGACACAGCGCGACTCGCACATGTGCAGTGCGCTCCCGGCTTTGAAGCCAAAGCCGGGTGCCCACACCTGTGAGGCCGGCACCACGGAGAGGAGGGGGAGAGGAGTGAGCCCTCGGGCGAACGCATGGCTGGACCGAGGGACAGGTGAGTGTCCGATTAATTAAACTCAGCAGCTACACTTTTTGTAGCTGCTGACTATTACATGGGTGGAACTCCGCTTTAAGCCCCTGAAGATTTTACACCCTTAATGATAAGGCCATTTTTGCTATTCGGCACTGTGCTACTTTAACTGCCAATTGCATGGTCATGCAACACTGTTCCCAAACAAAATTTATATAATTTTATTTTCACACAAATAGATTTTTCTTTTGGTGGTATTTGATCATCACTGGGATTTTTATTTTTTGCAATAAATATGAAAAAAGCAGAATGTTTTGAAAAAAAGCTATATTTTTTACTTTCTGCCATTAAACATATCCAATTAAAAAAAAATGTAAAAATCAAATTTCTTCCTAAATTTTGGCCAAAATGTATTGTGCTACATGTCTTTGGTAAAAAAAAATCCCAATGAGTGTTTATTGACTGGTTTGTATAAAACTTATAGCGCCTAAGAACTATGGTAAATACACATGAATTTTTTTTTATACTACTCAGGGTGGCAAACAGCGACTTATAACAGGACTGAGATACTGCAGCGGTCAATCTGACACTAACTGACGCTGGGGGGAAATGACTAACTGCCACTGACATCACCAGTGACATTAATACAGTGATCAGTGCTAATACTATACACTGTTAATGTACTAATGACACTGGCTGGGAAGGTGTTAACAGCTAGGGTGATAAAGGGGTTATAAGTGTGCCTAATCATGTGTAATGTGTGTAAAGTGTGCTGCTTTTACTAACTGACCTCCAAGTTTCTCATCCCTGATTTACAGGGATGAGAAACACAGAGATCATTCCCTGTGTATTGAGCTCTGAGTTAACTATCAGCACAGAACTCTGGGTTGTGAATGCACATGATCAAATCATTGTCCGGGAGTTGCAGACAATACAGCAGGAGCCGGGTGGGGGCCCACATGCGTGCACACTAAACCCTGCAGTAGGCAACGGCATACAAGTACGACGCTTTGTTTACAGCCACGCTCGGCCGCAGTACAATGCAGATGGGCAGGCGGCAAGTGGTTAAAGGAAACCTACACTAAAAGATTACGGGGACTGCCATTGCTGAACTCTCCTTCTGAAAATGCTAATTCTGTAGCTGTAATTATTTTGTACACGGACCCTAGCATTAAGGGCCCATTCATACCAGGCCGATCTGTATGATAAATGCTTAAGGGTCTCCGCTCAGGCTATCAAGGTCCAATAAGTTGGATGCCGCTGACTAGTGAGGGTGCAGGTTGAGGAGAGGTCCATCCAGACCCAAATCAAGCTGCAGAAATAGGAAGAGATAGTCCAGCCACCGCACACCTCTCCCGGCCTGAGTAAGTAGCAGGTAAAAGCAGCCTCAGCTTGATTCATCCAGACCACAACTCCAACATGTTTTACCCTGCCCCTGGGGCTTAATCATGGAGATGAGGGTCTGTTGGAGGCTGATTTAACATGCATGAATGAAAGGGCTTCCTAAAGTGTCAAAACAGACCAAAAATCACACTTACGGCAAGTTTCAATAGCACAGAGCATGATAGTGAGTTACCATGTTTCACGGTGTGTTAAGAAGGTATTTACAATGAATGGCATTGCAGCACACCCATGTACATAATATGCATTACTACCCTTGCTTTAATGCTCGTGGTAATGCTCACATTACTGCAGTGCACTGGTATGAATGGGTTCTCAAGGATCCTCCAACATTTCATACCATACACTTGCCTAAACCCTTAACAGTTAGCCTAACTTTGAACTTAATGCCTTAACTCCCCAAAAGTTAGCTCTTAATCTGTGGCTTAACACACAACCCTTTAACCCCAACTACAACCAAAAGGGATTCTATACGATTTTTTGTTTTGTAGTAGTTTTAGAGTCTGCCTATGTCCTTGTTGGTCAGGTTTATATAGATGTCCCCAAACCAACCTCAAAGTCATATCCCGTGCCATAGTCCCCCCCACCGGACACATTATGGGGAAACACAACAAGAGAAATGGACCAGCAACAAAGACTTTCAAAGCTCTTTTTTTTAAGTTTATCATATCTCCAATGCATAAGAACAGTATTCAGATATAAAATGTGTCAATAATATAAACCGTGCCAAGTTTTATGTACAGAACAAGAACACCAAACATTTATCTACCCAGCACAGCCATGTTTATCCATGTGGTCCAAAAATGTTTTTCCAGGAGTTGTGCTTTAACCTAACCCTGACACTTATCCCAATCCCTAAAGTAAGCCTTTAACGCTTATCCCACCTCTCTCCCCCAACCAGGGGCGTTGCTAGGGGGTGGCTATTGGGGCTATAGCCCCGAGTCTGGGGCCCATAGCCCAGAGTCTCTTACCGAGTGGGTGCAGTTCTGCAATTAGCAAGTATGTCTCTCTGGGGACCCTGATGTAAGGGGAATCCACACTCAGGTATGTAACAATATTTATATATATATATATTTATATATATATATATATATATATATATATACACACACACACACACACACATGTATATTATATACATGTGTATGATGTGTATGCCCACTTAAGCATATGACTTTCTTTACTTTGCTGCTATGGGCTCTAGCCCCAGATCTTTTGTAGACCTAGCAACGCCCCTGCCCCCAACACTGAATACATATCCAACTCCTTCAAACCTATTCCCAAACCTAACCCTAAAATTGAAACAAAACCCCAATCCCTGACCTTAACACTAGTCTAACTCATAAACTAAGCCCAAACATGAAACACAAGGCCCAAAATTTTCCCTGGCCTTAAGCAGCTGCTCTGAAACCTCATAGTTCTGCTTTGAAAAATGCAACCTGTCAGCGCAGATAATTTATATCTATAGTTCATAAATTTGTAAGGTTCACGACAATTTCAAATACAATCGATCAAAGATTTTCCCTTTCAGCAAAGCAGGCACTGTAAGATTTTTTCTTCATTACCTCAAATGAAAATTGTGTTCCTTCAGGCTGTATTATGTATATTCCACTTGGTGCTTTCGAGAGAGTTCCAAAATTGTCCTTAATATCACTGCAATCAAAGCCTATGTATAGAAATAAGAAGGACAAAGTTTCTGTCTTGCATACAACTCTAATAAATTCCTTCGTTTTTCAACTCCAAACAGTTTGATCCTTGCCACCTCGCTATTGTAACTCCCTCCTCATTGATCTACCTCTCCACAAGCTATCCCCTCTTTAGTCTATCATGAATGACGCTGCCAGACTCATCCACCCTACCAACCGTTCAGTGTCCACCACTCCTCTCTGCCAATCCCTCCACTGGCTACCCATTGCCCAACGAATAAAACTCGAAACACTAACAACAACAACATACAAAGCAATTTACAACTCTGCCCCAAGCTACATCACCAAGTTTATCTCCAAATATCACCCAAATCGTCTTCTCCACTCCTCTCAAGACCTCCTGCTCTCTGGCTGCCTTGTCTCCTCCTTCCATGCTCATCTTCAGGTCTTCTCCAGAGCCTCTCCCATCCTCTGGTACTCACTACCCCAATCTGTCCAGTTATCTCCTACTCTGTCCACTTTTAGGTGATCCCTGATCACCCATCTCTTCAGCGAGGCCTATCCCATCTTCATCTAATAACTGAATCTTCTACTTCCCTCATCAGTTCATCCCTCAGAGTTACTACCTTTTGTTACACTAGCCCCTCCCTATTAGATTGTAAGCTTGCAGGAGAAGGGCCCTTCTAACCCTCTTGTTTTGAATTGTATTGTTGATGTATTGTCTCCCTTTATATTGTAAAGTGCTGCACAAACTGTTGCCACTATATAACTCCTGTATAATAATAATAATAATTTATATTAAGTACTACCTGTCAGCAAAAAAGGCTGTTACTTTTTTGCTGTACCAGTATTCCTTTTAATTGGAATGATATGAAGCATGCTTTGTTGACGTCAACAGCTCTTGGAAAATTGATAAACACCTTTGTTTAAAATGTTACTAAAACTAGTAAGATGAAAATAGTTCATCTGCCCCCCACAGTGCCCACATCTTATAAATCTTCTTTTTACATTAAAATATTGCCACTATATACCTTTTTGGATGATCTGAATACCACGGTCAGTGATAAACTGCACAGTTTCTCCAGTACTGAGAGTTCATGTAGGAGGAGATTTCCACTACAGCCTGTATACATGCCCACATGTGTGATGTCAATATCATGTGACCTGGCTAGCTATGAGAACAAGCAAAAGTTCTCTCCAGCATAAAAAACACAACTGAGCATGTGCAGGTTGGCTACCCTGCCTGTGTTAGCTGGGCTTTCCCAGATGGACAGTGCAGGGAGGGAAAGATCTTAGCATACAGGATAAAACAGCCTTTTTACACAATGCAGAGGATTAACCCCTTAAGTTTCACAGTGAGTATAACAAGCATCCTATGCTGCATATACAGACTAATCTCACTGTTGTGGGTTTAGTAACACTTATAACAAGTATATTTAAATCCATGCATGTTTTGTTTCAATTTAAGTGAGTAGCTAAGGGTTAAAACCTCTTTCTGGGTTTTTCCCATCCATGCCCCATATTTCTAACTTCCTCCTGTGTCTATGAGGCAGGATATGAATGAGCATCCCCCAATGAAAGGCAGACAGCAAAAAAAAAAAACCAAAAACCAACATGGTATTTTAATTCTATCCACAACTAAAAATAAAAAAAATATTGACTTTAGATATACTAAAAATGAAAGCCATAACACTCTGATGGGATATTATACCCTACACAACATTTTTCAACTTCTTGCTTTTAGAAATGAATATCCTTACCGTGAGTTTGAAAAGGCCTGTGAATGAAGGGGTCTGTGTTTTTTTTCAAGACTTCTGCATTCAAAAGAAGAACCTTATTGGTTAGTTCACTCACCTATAGGTGCAACAATAAAAGAAATAAATATCTTCACTAAAGTATGCAACAATACACATTTAAAGTAGAACTATTGGCAAAACGGTTTTTCCCTTTGGATAGAGCAAGGGAGGGTTATAACTCCTGTCAGATTTTTATTTTGTTTATTTTGCCATCTCTGTGTCATTGGGGAGATTTTCTTTCACTTCCTGTTCCATAGTCAAACAGGAAGTGAGGGCAAATCCCAGTAAATTAAGGGAATTCTTTGCCCCCCCCCCCCCCCAGGTCACCAGAACTAGTGTCCCCAATTGGAAGATTTCCCCTCTATTACTTTTCTGGGGACAACCCAAAATTTAAGCTTTCCTTTAACTTTCACTTCCAATGAAAATGGTAAACAGCACAAACAGAGAGGTTAAATCACGATAAAAAACGAGGGCACAGATAGCAGTAAAAACTGACAAGCGCTCTAATCCCTCTTCACTCTATCCATAACTAAAGAAAGTATTTCCTTTAGTTATACTTTAGCCCTGCATTTTTATATGGCTCTTGATCCTATTCATATAGGTCATAGCAAGATTTAACCAACTACAGTATATTGGTCATTTAAAGGTTTCCTTGCAAAACTCTAAAAGATTCAGCTTTGTGTGGATTAGGGTGTTTCAGCCATTTACATGCTAGACCTAGAGTAGAGCACCAACCAAGCTGATAGCTGTAGTGTAATCAGGACGATTCTCTGCTATCGTGCAGGTAATTATGCAACATATTTTTTAGAGAATGTCCCTCAATGATAGAAACATGGTGGTTTTAAGTGACTAGAGGTGGCAAGAATAATACTAGTCAGAACTCGAGGCTTCCTGTTCTGCTTGGGCCTGGGATGCCAAGGGAATTCACAGGGATACATTTGCAGGCTACACAGGTATTACGAAGTACCTGCCTTTGATCACTGTTGTTGGAAAAAAAATGAATGCTAGAGGTCAGGTTTAGGGCTGGGCACATACAGGTAATTTTTCCATAACGGTCATCACTTATGGTTGGGCAGTGATTAATGGTTAGCAATTGCTAAACATAGGGACAAATACACTGTAACATGTATTAATCATCAATTACTATAAAAGCACAATATTCCAGATCTGGGTGATCAATAACTACCACATCTAACTATATGTGTAGCAATCACTAGTGACTAAACAAGGGGCAATGCTTAAGCTTAAGGTCCAGGAACAAACAGGCCCTTCATGCCCGCAGGATAGTGATGTTTCTACCTGCGTCATCTGGCAGTGTCAGTGTAAACAAAGTGTAGATGTGGCCATTCTAAGACCCTAAATCATTATAGGCATGCAGTTCCCAAAACGTTGCATAACGCTCAAACAGTGGCGACTGGTGCTCGAAATTTTTTGGGGGGGTGGTAAACAAACCTGCCCCCCCACTCGCACTTACCCCCGGCCCTCGCTGGCACTGACCCATCCCCTCATCGACTAGAACGCGGCCTACTCCCCTACCCAGTCACGGTCGCTCCCGGCCCCCATTCACGCTCACCCCCCCGTCCAAACAAATGGTGGGGGGGTTTTTTAAAGCTCGTGGTCAGCGGTGACAAACTCACAATACGTTTCAAAACCCTTGACGTACGGATATTACTAAATCCCAG
Organism: Glandirana rugosa; assembly: GCA_018402905.1. Lineage (NCBI taxonomy): Eukaryota > Metazoa > Chordata > Amphibia > Anura > Ranidae > Glandirana > Glandirana rugosa. The sequence goes on along the minus strand of BLSH010377541.1, from coordinate 477,084 downwards.
AATCTTACCGGTGTAGATGTGAAACAAATGTGACT
>BLSH010377541.1:437868-451803 GCA_018402905.1 Glandirana rugosa | reverse complement strand
CGCGACACACCACCCCCCTCCCCTTATGCACCTGAGCAGAGGCAGGACAGTTTTCAATGGAACACCGGCCCGCACACCGTGCTGTCCCTGAGTGAGACTCGGGCTCTGCTCTGCCTCTGTCTCACTCTCACTGCAGCTGTCTCCTATCACAAACGCGCTGCCTGGAGAGTGACAGTCTGAGCAATAATTTCTGTGGGCAGCGCGCTTGTGATAGGAGACAGCTGCAGTGAGAGTGAGACAGAGGCAGAGCAGAGCCCGAGTCTCACTCAGGGACAATGCGGTGTTCCATTGAAAAGTGTCATCCCCGGGACCCAGGACTCTCTGTGGCCCTTGTTCTGGTGTCACCCCTCTGCGGGTGTCACCCTGATGCGGGCCGCACCCGCCTAGTGACGCTACTGTTCTTACATGCATTGTTAACTGTGGGACCTTATATAGACAGATGTGTGCCTTTCCAAATCATGTCCAATCAATTGATTTACCACAGGTGGACTCCAATCAAGTTGTAGAAACATCTCGAGAATGATCAGTGGAAACAGGAGGCACCTGAGCTTAATTTTGAGTGTCATGGCAAATGCTGTGAATACTTACATACATGTGATTTTTTTTTTGTTTTTAAATTTTAATAAATTTGCAAAGATTCCAAACAAACTTCCTTCAAGTTGTCATTATGGGGTATTGTTATTGGAATTTTGAGAAAAATAATGAAGTTAATCCATTTTGGAATAAGGCTGTAACATAACAAAATGTGGAAAAAGTGAAACGCTGTGAATTCTTTCCGGGTGCACTGTATCTATGGAACTACGAATATCTTATCTTCCCTTCTCTTCATATTCATATCATAGATAGAGTTGTCTCAGATTTCAATTTAGTGCGCAGGATGGCACAGGTACACTGGATTTCTGGCAGAATTAACAAATATTTCCTGTACCTGCAGAAAATATACTTAGCCTGAAAAAGGAAAACATATACAACTACCACATGTAAGAAAAGTAGTACAGTTTTGATCTTGGTTTTGATATACTTTAAAGTGATGCTGCCACTACAGAGTCACATTTACCCAACAGCTCACTTGTAAAAGAAGCATGATTATACTTATCTGTCTGACGGCCTGTGTTATGAAAAGTCCCTGCTTTTCCACTTCCCAGTCCTTCAAGTGTTTTGCACTCCTGGGTGTGCAGAATACTTGCATTCCCATCAGCCATTGCAGTTCTTCCCACCAGCTCCTGTGTTACTACAAGATGTAGGAGGCGACAGAAGGAACCACAGCACCCGGCGGTGGGAGCAAGTATTCAACTTATCTTATGGTTGAATACTTGCAGTAGCTGGGGAGTGAAGATTTGGCAACTTTTCAATACATTGGCTACCAAAAAGGTAAGCATATACAGGTTTCTTTTGCAGGTGGGATATTAAAGAGGAGTTCTACCCAAAAAAGCACTCCCCTCCACTGCCCCATTTGGCACTTTTTGGGGGGGAGCGGATACCTGTCAAAAATAGGTACCCGCTCCAACTTCCAGGTAAGGTCGGCGCACAATGATGCGGCAATTTACAAAACTTCCGCTCCCCCCCCCCCCCGCTGTCTTCTGGGAGACACACAGGTCCCAGAAGACAGCGGGACCAATCAAAAAGTGCAGCATGAGCGCACATGAGCAGTAGGAAACAGGCTGCGAAGCTGCAAGGCTTCACTTCCTGTTTCCCTTAGTAAGGAAGCTGGCGCCTGCACCTGAAGCTGATGGACAGACCAGCTACGGGTGCCAACATCGTGGGATACCTCGACAGGTAAAAGTATTTGTAGCTGCTGACTTTTAATTTTTTTTTAATACAGGCTGGAACTCCACTTTAAGTAAAACTGAACCTGTGGCGACAGGGTCACTTTAACTTTATCGTCACCATTGACACCAATTAATTTCACCAAAATTTTACCAAGGTCTTTGGCTTTTTGTGGAAATTTCACAAAATGAGAACTTTTGGTTTCACCCATCCCTATTGTTGAATGGTTCTTCAGCTGCTTGTAAAAATTAGACTTTTTTTTTTTGGAAAAAAAATTTATAAACCCTTGGTGTCAAAAGAGCAGTATGGCCAAAACTTTTTTGGTCATGTTTCTCTTGAGAGTCACAGGAGTCAGCTTATAGCAGGTTACTGCCTACTGTCAACTAAAGTCACAAAGCTGCTCTAGGCTCTGGAAGGATCATGACCATATTGTTGGCATCCACCCAGCTGCTTGATTGACAGTTGCGCCTCTCCCCTCTCCAACTTGGTGCTCCAGTGAGCGCAAGAAGAGCAGAGCACAAAGCAGTGCCTGACCGTCACTGCTCTCTGATTTGAGCAGACCGAGAACTGAGCAATCAACGGTCATGTAATCGCTCAGTTCTCAGGCTTAGAGTTGTTTTTTTTTAATTCCTATACTTCTCTTTAAAGAAGCTTAAGCATCAAAGGTAGGATTTTTGCAATAGGAGAACTCTAGGAGAGAGTGGTGACCAGTTAAAATATGTTCACTTCCACTAAATCTAATAGACTTTTCCCTACTTATCTCTTAATGCACCAGGTATGGTGTAAAGCAGGGATGTGCAATTAGCGGACCTCCAGCTGTTGCAAAACTACAAGTCCCATGATGCAAAGCAAGACTCTGACAGCCACAAGCATGACACCCAGAGGCAGAGGCATGATGGGACTTGTAGTTTTGCAACAGCTGGAGGTCCGCTAATTGCATATCCATGGTGTAAAGTATAACAAATGCAGGGGGTGAATGGTTTTATTCATTATAGCCCTATCTGGAACAACTACACCTGCCCTAAGTGGTGTGCAGGTGGCATAGGGCATTTAAAACATATCTTTAGGGCAGGGAAATTGTTATCATTTTCTTCTTTACAAGCTATATATCAAGCTATATATCATATACCGCAGGCTATGCACTTCTACTATGCACAATTGCACCATGCAGTCGTCCCCCAAAACATATCGATAGACATTTCTCTTTCTCCAACTCCCATTTTTGGTATGTTGCAATGTAGTAATATACAGAAAGCTGCTACACATTCTTACTCTCCATCTATTTGGAAGTGTATCCCTGCAAGTTAATGGAACAGCGGCAGTCTGATTTGGAAGAATTGACCAGCGAGCAATGGGAGATGGCATCGGAGGCGGTGCATGATAGTTTCCTAAATACCCCTCAGCGCCTTTCCCAACTGTACATTTTGTTGAGAGTACACTATACTTCTCTTAAATTGTTCAAGATGGGACTTCTCTCTGACCCCGCCTGTCCTAAATGTAGCAGGGACCATAGAGGTCTTATTCATGTCCTATGGCGCTGTCCAAAGTTACAAAAATACTGGGAATCTATACTTTCTACCATTAACCAAGCATTTCAGTGTACTATACCCTTGGATCCCAAATTCTGTTTATTAGGTATGCTAGATGACATAACCTCAGAGGCATTTGTTAAGGAATCAGTCTCCAGGGCCCTGTTTTAGGCTTGCAGAATAATTTTGCTTCGCTGGAAAGGTGCTTCCATTTCCACCCATAGAGAATGGGTAACTCATATGGGCACCACTCTCAAATATAGTATGGGGTGGATGGTTAGATATTCCTGGACTGATCCCCTAACCCCCCCCCCCCCCGTGGGACTGGTCATGGATAGATTGCTGGAGTAATGTGTTTTTGGTCTCTGCACGTTATTTATTGAAATGCTTGTGTAATCCAAGTCAATGGAATTTTGTCTGCTCATTTTTGCAGTTGGTTGAGTTACACTTTGGGGGACACGTGGGACTTGGAATGGCGGGTATCAATTTTATTAATTTTGGACTGGAATGGAATATCGGTGTTTGTACTGCCATGCAATGGAGGTATTTGGATATCTGTTTAGTTCTGGAACCTGTATGTTTGTACGAACCTAATAAAGTTTTTCTGACAAAAACAAATTAATCAAACAACCAATCAAGTGAAATTTCTGTTTTCCACAGCAACCAAGCAAGAAGGAAGCATGAAGAACCTCAGATAACAGGAAGGTCTTTCCACTTACTGCACATGTTAAGTTTTTTCTCCCTCATTATTACGGACATTTCTTGGCAAAGCTGAGCACATTGTTGGTTGCTTGCTGGCACACTTGTAGACTTGATTTTCCTCTTTGAGGAAGAAGTTACATTTTTAAGAGTTTCTTCTATGACGTTGACTAAAGTGATTCCACCCATGACATTCCCCTATGAACAAAAAAATATATAGTTAAACAAGTTGTTACATAAAATGGATTGCATACAACTTCAAGGCATTTTCATTTTTTCATCAAAATAACCCATACTTTTTTCATATTGTACTTCTTTTCTGTGATTGTATTTCAAAACAGATTTTTAGTTAGCCACCCTGGCGAGCAATTGCTGAGAGAAAATAAACAGGATAGATAAACAGATTGTATAGGATTCAATGAAAGATTATGAGTCAGAGCTGACCCACAGGCTTTCATTAAAGAAAAAGCTCACCTTTAAGATAAAAATATATATATATATACACAAATCTTTGCAGGTAAAAAAAAATGTGTATTGCGAGTACAAGGGCAGGCTTCTGAAGACACTTCCAAAGCTCTCTGCCCATACCTCTGTACTAGGCTTTCACTGTCGTTTTCAGGCAGAAAGTCGCACGGTTTTACAGCGATTTTGCCATAAATTTTTACCACGATTTTGCTGCATTTTTGCCGTGTTTTGCCACGATTTTGTACAGGTCAAAAGGTCACCAATGTAAAAAGCAGAACAACGCCCAAATCTACCTGAAAAAATACTTCCAGAACTTGTTTGAGCTTCAGGCGTTTTCAGGCTTTTGGCTTCAGGCGTTTTGGAGTGGAGATGTGAGCCATCTTCATAGAGAATCATTGATTTTTTTCCCCTCCAGCGTTTTGTAGCTTCAGACTTCAAGCTACAAAACTCTCAGGTGTGAATGGGGCCTACTGAGCTGCAGGAAGTGTCAATGGACTACATAGCACGCTCATATTCCAATGAGAACAACAATGGGCTACAATGCACAATGGCAGTTAGGACTTGTAGTTGATTTATTTACAGATCTCTGTCGATTTTATGGGATAATTCACACTGTGTGGTGACAGATTTATTACTGTAGGACCCACTGGTAAAAACGGGGGAACTTTGCAGCAGTCAGTGGGCTTAAGCACTTCATGGCCATTCAGTGTGACCCAACCCCCGTATTTTTGCATTTTTTGCTATATACGTTTAGATGCTTTTAAACAGCCTGGTAGGAGTATATATCATGTGTGCGCTGTAATATGCGTTTTTTGTCTATTGGTTTTTACAAGCAGCACCATGCGTTTGGTAAGGTGTTCCCCCCAAATATGTATTTTTTTTTAGATGTATTACTGCAACGTAAAACGCCTGCAGGGACACACAGGAAACAACTGTTTCGTAAGTGTCCCATTCACACACCAATGCAGCATATGGCTGTGCTAAAATGCAGACATGCTGCATTTTATCGCAGCACACAATACCCAAATGCATGGCAATGTACTGCAGCATAGAACTTTTGTACAGAAAAAAAATGGAGCTGAGTGACATGCTGAATCATGCACCACACTGCCCCACTGACCCCCCCCCCCCCCCTCCGCAGCCGGTAATGGAGAGATGCCGGAGAGGTGAATCGCTCTCTTGCAGATCTGTGTTGCTGTGTGAATACAGTCTAAAAGTGACAATGACGGCCTGGGAGAGGAAACCATGTTCACTATCATGGGGGGGGGGGGGGCTTGGCTCAGGGGATGAGGGTTGGGGTGTTTAGCAACATGTTACATGTTACACCCTAAATATAGGTGTAACATGTAACATATTGCTGAAGATGAGAGATTTAAAAGTAGAGTCTCGCTTATTCATGTCTTTATGGACCTTGTTTTGTGCACTGGTCCAAATCATTTGGTGGAGGGGGGATTATGGTGTGGGTTTGTTTTTCAGGGGTTGGGCTTGGCCCCTTAGTTCCAGTGAAGGGAACACTTAAGGCGTCAGCATACCAAGACATTTTGGACAACTTCATGCTCCCAAGTTTAACAAGTTTGGAGATGGCCCCTTCCTGTTCCAACATGACTGTGCTCCATTGCACAAAGCAAGGTCCATAAAGACATGGATGAGCGAGTTTGGGCTGAAGCAACTTAATTGTCCTGCACAGAGTCCTGACCTCAACCCAATAGAACACCTTTGGGATGAATTAGAGCGGAGACTGAGAGCCAGGCCTTCTCGTCCAACATCAGTACTTGACCTCAGAAATGCACTTCTGGAAGAATGGTCAAACATTCCCATAGACACACTCTTAAACCTTGTGGACAGCCGTCCCAGAAGAGTTGAAGCTGTTATAGCTGCAAAGGGTGGGCCAACTCAATATTGATCCCTACGGACTAAGACTGGGATGCTATTAAAGTTCACGTGTGTGTAAAGGCAGGCGTCCCAATACTTTTGACAATATACTGTATGTACAAAGTAAATCTGACTGCCCCTATATACATACAGAATCTCACAAAATTGAGCACACCCCTCACATTTTTGTAAATATTTTATTATACCTTTCATGTGACAACACTGAAGAAATGACACTTTGCTACAATGTAAAGTAGTGAGTGTACAGCTTGTATAACAGTGTAAATTTGCTATCCCCTCAAAATAACTCAACACACAGCTATTAGTGTCTAAACCGCTGGCAACAAAAGTGAGTACACCCTAAGTGAAAATGTCCAAATTGGGCCCAAAGTGTCAATATTTTGTGTGGCCACCATTATTTTCCAGCACTGCCTTAACCCCCTTAGGCATGGAGTTCACCAGAGCTTCACAGGTTGCCACTGAAGTCCTCTTCCACTTCTCCATAATGACATCACGGAGCTGGTGGATGTTAGAGGCCTTGCGCTCCTCCACCTTTCATTTGAGGATGCCCCACAGATGCTCAATAGGGTTTAGGTCTGAAGACATGCTTGGCCAGTCCATCACCTTTACCCCCAGCTTCTTTAGCAAGGCAGTGGTCATCTTGGAGGTGTGTTTGGGGTCGTTATCATGTTGGAATACTGCCCTGCGGCCCAGTCTCTGAAGGGAGGGGATCATGCTCTGCTTCAGTATGTCACAGTACATGTTGGCATTCATGGTTCCCCTAATGAACTGTAGATTTCCAGTGCCGGCAGCACTCATGCAGCCTCAGACCATGACACTCCCACCACCATACTTGACTGTGGGGAAGACACCCTTGTCTTTGTACTCCTCACCTGGTTGCCGCCACACATGCTTGACACCATCTGAACCAAATAAGTTTATCTTGGTTTCATCAGACCACAGGGCATGGTTCCAGTAATCCATGTCCTTAGTCTGCTTGTCTTCAGCAAACTGTTTGCAGGCTTTCTTGTACATCATCTTTAGAAGAGGCTTACTCCTGGCACAACAGCCATGCAGACCAATTTGATGCAGTGTGCAGCGTATGGTCTTAACACTTACAGGCTGACCCCCCCCCCCCCACCCCTTCAACCTCTGCAGCAATGCTGGCAGCACTCATACGCCTATTTCCCAAAGACAAACTCTGGATATGACGCTGAGCACGTGCACTCAACTTCTTTGGTCGACCATGGTGAGGCCTGTTCTGTGTGGAACCTGTCCTGTTAAACCAAAGAACTAGACTACACGGTACTCCCGCACTATCAAATGGGGGTGAAATATACTAGGTTGACTGCCGCAAGCACCAATTTAATCAATCCTGCAGTTAATTAGGTATCATAAGAAATCAAGAGGTGGTATTGCGCTGTCGGGTATTAATATTGTGCATTAACAACTGTAGTGTTCTGATAATGTATCTAACCACTTAATGGTATGAAAAAATAAATTAAATAAACAACTACACATCCCTATAACAATTGTGGATTGTGGAAATAAACAATAAGTGTGCCATAATCTATTGTTGGTGAATGATTCAAAAAACGTAATGATGATAAAACATGTGCGCACACAAAAGGTGCCTAGACACTGCAATAATAAGTGCAAGTAAACATGAAATTACAAAACATAAATGAACATATAAATGTGGCTTTTGTGACTTAATTATAAGATTGCAATATTCCAAAATTCAACAAAGTAGGCGTGGGATGCTGTGAGCAACATTATGATCAATCCCTTTCAGAGTCCCACCGTTATTACAGATTGCAGGTGACTTTCCTTGCTAGGGCAACACAGAGCTCTCTCCCCTCACTGCTGTAGGATAACAGCATTAAATGGATGGGGTCTTTAGAAAGTCCACATGGGTCCGCCTGCCTCTAGGGGGGTCCTGATGGGGATCATCCAGCTTGGGGCACTCTGTGGTGGATGTCCCCTCTATGGTACCCCTGGGGTCCTTAGCAATAACCTCATTGGTGGTGGTGTATAAAATAGGAGTGGCCAATAGTGTGATATCGTTTAACCATAAGTTTATTAGTTAAAAATATCTAGTTACACTCACTTTTTTAAGAAGAACAACAAGCAAATACTCCATGAGCAGTGGGTCCGTATGCCTACGTCACTTCCGGTTTAGCCTGTAGCTCAATCCCGATGCATAGCATCACCCCCACGTGACTTCATCAGGGTTCGAAGTTCACATGGGCGGGGCGTGGATGGGACTGAGCTACAGACTAAACCAGAAGTGACGTAGGCATACGGGCCTGCTGCTTATGGAGTATTTGCTTGTTGTATGGTTAAACGATATCACAGTACTGGCCACTCCTATTTTATACACCACAACTATTGTGGCTATCGCTAAGGACCCCGGCAGTACCATAGAGGAGACCGTCTTCCACAAAGTGCCACAAGCTGGATGAAACCCATCAGGACCCCTAGAGGCAGGCGGACCCGTGTGGACTTCCTAAAGACCCCAAAAATTAACGTGGGGCCCCCTAAAATCCAAACCAGACCCTTATCCGAGCATGCAGCCTGGCCGGCCAGAATAGGTGGGACAGGCGAGTGCCCCCCCTCCTGAACTGTACCAGGATAGATGCCCTCAACATGAGGAGTATGGGTGCGCCCCCCACCCCAAAGCACCTTGTCCCCATGTTGATGGGGACACGAGCCTCTTCCCCACAACCCTGGGCTGTGGTTGTGGGGGTCTGCGGGTGGGGGGCTTATCGGAATCTGGAAGTCCCCTGATCCCTAGATCCCGCCCTCCCCATGTGAATTAGTATCCAGTACATCGTACCCCTACTAATTCACCAAAAAGTGTCAAAAAAGAAAAAAACACAGGAGACAATTCCTTTATTAAAAAAGGAAAAAAAAAAAGCTTCCCCTGTTGTAATCCATCGTCAATCATGGTGCGCGACGGATCCGAAAAAAAAAGCCGCAACAGCTCCTCCTCCATGGGCAGGCTCCCGCTGTCTGCACGCTCTCTGATTTGACAGTTTATTTATATGGAAGGGCAGGGTCGCTCGCTGGGTGGCCCTGCCCTTCCATATAAATAAACTGTCAAAGCAAAAAGCGTGCAGACGGTGGGAGCCCTCCCACCTCCTCTGCCGCCAGGCTAATGAGAGAGCGCAGCGGCGGCTTGCGCATGCATAGTAGGGACCCGGCCGTGAAGCCAAAAGGCTACACTTCCGGGTTCCCTTAGTCTCAATGGCAGCGGCAGCACTCGTCCAACCGATCCGAAGGTCGGTGGTGGTGCCGACATCGCTGGACTCCAGGACAGGTAAGGGTTTTAATGTTAAAAGTCAGCGGTTACAGTATGTGTAACTGCTGACTTTTAAATTTTAAAGGAGCGGCGGTGGGCGGCAGACCTCCTCTTTAATCAGTCCAGATCTGCGCTATAGCCGAAAGACGGCTACTGCGTGGATTTGAATTGCCAGGGGGACGTCCGCCCCTTTGCACGCTCCCAGCCGGCGGCTGCGCGCTCTTGCGGCCGCTGTACGCTGCGTGGGTGTACCCGTGGGTCGGGCGGACTCGATGTCTGCTGGAGACCCGCGATTCTCTGTTAGAGCGGCAGAACGCGGAACTGCTAATGTAAACACTGCGGCTCTCCGTTCTGTGAGGGGGGACATAGCAGATCTACTGAACCCTGTGATCGGGATCAGTTAGATCAGTTATGTCCCTGGCAGCCCTGCCCCCACACAGTTAGAACACATACCGGGAACACAGTTAACCCCTTCACTGCCAATGGCATTTATACAGTAATCAGTGGCTATTTAAATTTCTGATCGCTGTATAAATGTCATTGGTCCCAAAAAAGTGTCGAAAATGTCCGACATGTCCGCTACAATATCTCAGTCCCGATAAAAATCGCAGATCGTCGCCATTACTAGTAAAATACTAAATAATAATAAAAATGCCATAAATCAATTCCCATAGTTTGTAGATGTGATAACTTTTGCGCAAACCAATCAATATATGCCGATTGTGTTTTTTTTTTTACCAAAAATATGTAGAATATATATCGGCCAAAACTGATGAATAATTTTTTTTTTTTTTTGATATTTATTATAGCAGAAAGTAAAAAATATTGTTCTTTTTTTAAAATCGTCGCTCTTTCTTTGTTTATAGAGCAAAAAATAAAAACCGCAGAGGTGATCAAATATCACCAAAAGAAAGCTCTATTTGTGGGAAAAAAATGATGAAAATGTTGTTTGGGTACAATGTCGTACGACCGCGCAATTGTCATTCAAAATGCGACAGCGCTAAAAGCCGAAAATTGGTCAGGGCAGGAGTGGGGTTTAAGGGCCCAGTAAGCAAGTGGTTAAATACAGCTGGTAGAGGTAGGTGTTCCAGGACCTTCAAAAGTGTGATAGGTAGGAATGAAATTAGATGTGTAATTTATGCTCCTAGAACGCCTGAAGGTACTACTTCAATGCTGGACCTCTCTATGTGGCCGGGCTGTGTAAAAGTCTCACACATGTGGTATCGCCATACTCGGAACGAGTAGTAGAATATATTTTGGGGGGTCATTTTTGCTATGTAGATGCTGTGTGTTAGAAATATCATATAAATTGACAACTTTGTGTAAAAAAAAATAAGTTTTCATTTTCTTTCACGTTTTCCGAAGACTTGTGGAAAAAAATGAACCGTACAAAGACTCATAATGGCTCATAGAATATACATTGGGGTGTTTGCTTTCTAAAATGGGGTCATTTTGTGGGTAATTCCAATGTCCTGGTGCTCCAGAACCTTCAAAAGTGTAATAGGTCATTAGGATATTTTATGTGTAATTTATGCTCCTAGAATGCATGATGGTGCTCCCTGCATGTTGGATCTCTCTATGTGGCCAGGCTGTGTAAAAGTCTCACACATGTGGAATTGTCATACTCGGGACGAACAGCAGAATGTATTTTGGGGTGTAATTTTTGCTATGCATATGCTATGTGTTAGAAATATCTTATAAATTGACCACTTTGTGCAAAAATAAAAGAGTTTTTATTTTCTTTCCACGTTTTTCAAAGATTTAACCGTACAAAAGACTCATAATGCCTCATAGAATATACTTGGGGTGTTTGCTTTCCAAAATGGTGTAATTTTGTGGGCAATTCCATTGTTCTGGTGCTCCAGGGCCTTCAAAAGGGTAATAGGTGGTTGAGAAATGAGATGTGTAATTTATGCTCGGAGAACGCCTTAAGGTGCTACTTCAATGTTGGGCCTGTGTATGTGGCCAGGCTGTGTAAAAGTCTCACACATCTGGGATCGCCATACACAGGAGGAGTAGTAGAATGTGTTTTGGGGTGTCATTTTTGCTATGTACATGCTATGTGTTGGAAATATCTTATAAATGGACAGATTTGTGTAAAAAAAATGCGTTTTCATTTTTTCCCCATATTTTCCAAAAACTACTGGGAAAAAATTACATGTTCAAAAGACTCATTATGCCTCAAAGATTATACGTGGGGTGTTTGCTTTCCAAAAGGGGACTCATTTCGTGGGAAATTCCATTGTCCTGTTGCTCCAGGGCCTTCAAAAGTGTAATAGGCGGTTGAGAAATGAGATGTGTGATTTATGCTCGTAGAATGCCTAAAGGTGCTATTTCAATGTTGGGCCTGTGTATGTGGCCAGGCTGTGTAAAAGTCTCACACATGTGGTATTGCCATACTCAGGAGGAGTAGCAGAATGTATTTTGGGGTGTCATTTTTGCTATGTGCATGCTATGTGTGGGAAATATCTTATAAATAGACAACTCTGTGTTTAAAAAATGCATTTTCATTTTTTTCCCCACATTTTCCAACAACTTCTGGAATAAAATGAACCAATCAAGACTCATTATGCCTCATAGATTATACGTTAGGGTGTTTGCTTTCCAAAATGGGGTCATCTTGTGGGCAATTCCATTGTCCTGGTGCTCCAGGGCCTTCAAAATGTAATAGGTGGCTGAGAAATGAGATGTGTAATTTATGCTCGTAGAACGCCTGCAGGTGCTACTTCAATGTTAGGCCTTTGTATGTGGCCAGGCTGTGTAAAGGTCTCACACATGGGGTATCGCCATACTCAGGTGGAGTAACAGAATGTGTTTTGGGGTGTCATTACAAGTATGCTTATGCTGTGTGTGAGAAATAACATGTTTAACAATTTTGTGTAAAAAAAAAATTCTTAATTTTGCAAAGAATTGTGGGAAAAAAATTACAACTTCAAAAAACTCACCATGCCCCTTACTAAATACCTGGGAATGTCTACTTTCCAAAAAGAGGTAATTTGGGAGGTATTTGTACTTTCCTGGCTTGTTAGGGTCTCAAGAAATGAGATAGGTGGTCAGTACATCAGGTGTGATCAATTTTCAATGATTTGCACCATAGCTTGTAGACTCTAGAACTTTCACAGAGAATAAGTAATAAACAATAATTTGGGTTATTTTTACCAAAGATATGTAGCAGTATAAATTATGGCACAAATATATGAAGAAAAATTATTTTTTTTGCAAAATTTTTCAATACAAACTAAAAAAAAAGTGGTTTTTTTTTTCTAACTTTTTGCTACTTTTTCGCTTATATTGAAAAAAAAATACAAAACCCAGCAGTGATTATATACCACCAAAAGAAAGCTCTATTTGTGTGAAAAAAATGATAAAAATTGTGTTTGGGTACAGTGTAGCATGACTGAGTAATTGTCATTTAAAGTGTGAGAGCACTGAAAGCTGAAAATTGGTCTGGGAAGGAAGGGGGTGTCCTGTATTGAAGTGATTAATTGTACCTTGCAAATGTCACCCCCTTTTCTGCATGGAGCCCCGCAAATCTCCGGAATCCATGGGTGAGTCTATGCTGTGGTGCTCGGAGGGTGGAGCCGTGATGTCACTAGACTCCCGCCCACCTTTACACCCCTTGGGCTGGTAGCGCTTCTTATACTAGAAGTGCACGCACAGGGGACACAGAGTGCGTTCTGGCCCCCCTGTGACTCCTGCACATGTCACAAGCTGTTGTGGAGTAGTGGAGTGCAGTTGAGAGGAGAGGAGACGCTGTGAGAGGCTGTGGGAGAGAATCTTTTTTACTCAACAAAGAACATGGTGAGGCACTTGATCACACCCTCAAACGTCTCTTCAATCTGATTCTTTCTTTCTTTTTTTTTTTTTTTTTTAAAGCCTTTTTTTTTTAATGTCACACAAGTGTATATTCCGAAATTTTTTTTTTTTTTTTTTCTTTCTTTCTTAGTCTAACTTCTCTGCAAACTCCCACACTAGTTCACGGAGTGGTACAAGAAACAACTCATTTTTTCTAAGAGAGGGTGTCGGAGAGTGTCGCAGAGGAGAGGAGAGTTGACGTGAGGTGATGAGGTGTTGTCGAACACTGTACACGTCCTCAGTGTCCCCCCGGTCTTGCGTGAGACACAGGGGACACGCACGTGAAGATCATATTCTTCGCGATGGTCGGGTTCCCCACATTTCCACCCGCCCTCAGATCACTGTAGTGCCGAGGTGGGAGGCTCGTGGTGTCGTATCTGAGTGGGTACCTAAGGCCTCTAAACGCCCCGAGGTACGTCTTTTCCCCCACTGTAAACGTTCCAT
>BLSH010377541.1:416075-426286 GCA_018402905.1 Glandirana rugosa | reverse complement strand
TCACAAATGACGTAGTCAGCGGGGAAGTCGCTCATTTGTGACGAAACGTACGTCCGGGAGGAGGGCGCGCTGACGTCACCTGTAACATGTCCGTCCACTCCCTGATCAACTCCTGTAACATGTCCGTCCACTCCTTGATCAACTCCTGTAACGTGTGCTTCCACTCCCTGATCAACTCCTGTAACATGTCCTTCCACTCCCTGATCAACTCCTGTAACATGTCCGCACAGTCTCTGATCAACTCCTGTAACATGTCCATCCACTCCCTGATCAAATCCTGTAACATATCCGCACAGTCTCTGATCAACTCCTGTAACATGTCCGTCCACTCCCTGATCAACTCCTGCCCTTTGGGAAAGATTACTCTCTAGGGGATACTCTCGTACCTTATTGCGCAAGGCCTTTAATAAAGCCTATGGACGCTCCAGAGAGGATACCATGTTCTGTATTAATAGACCCACACAAACGGAGAGAGTCCGCCTTATCACCCCATATACCAAACAACATGCTAAGATTAGAGAAATTCTCTAAAAACATTGGTACCTTTTAACTAATGACAATATCCTAAAAAAGTATGTGAGGGACAACCCAGAAATAACATATAAAAGGGCACAATCTGTAAGGGACAGGATAACTAGTAGCCACTTTCAGGAGACACAGATACAAACAGATCTCAAGGGCACATGGAAATGTGGGTCTTGTAATTTCTGCCAATTCATTTTTGAAAATCAAACGTTCTACTTGCCCAACGGCAGGCTACACATTATCAGACACCACGTGGACTGCTAAACTATTGGCTAAGTCTACGTGATGTTCTGTATATGTGGAGCGTTTTACAATTGTGGCGCAGAATTAAAGACCATGTTTATTATGGCAACAAAAATATATTGTCCACACCTATAGGTAGACACCTCAGTTTATACCACCAAAATAATCTGGAAGTTGTCCGTTTCGCTGCACTGGAAAGAATTGTGCCCAACCCTAGAGGGGGGGGGGGGATTTGACAAAATCATACTCCAACGCGAGACACACTGGATCTATACTTTAAAAGCTACAGAAGCACCAGGCCTCAATGAGGCACTCAGCTTTAAACCGTATCTATAATATAGTGCCTCAGTGTCTCGTGACTGTGGTTACTACATGTTCCCTGCACCTTGTGCTCCTCGATCATTTTGATTGGAATCCGATTGTAATTGATTGGTTTTCTCTATTTGACACCTCGAGTACACTCTAATCTGGTTCTATGTCTCCATTGGGGCACCCCTATCTCCCTCCTCTTATAGAATTAAAAATCTAAAATACAAAAAATTTCCCTCCCCCCTATGATATTCCCCTTCCTTTTTGGGGTCTCTGACACTTGAACTAAATGTCCCGTGTCGATCTCCCTCCCTCTGTTTTTCTCAGCCATGACACATAGGGAATCTCCCTGTCCTCTTTTTGGACAACCCTTTGGTGTTTCTCCGTGGCCCCTGTTGTTTGGTCTGTGGTACCATGTATTCATGTTTTAGACTCTTTAATATTAGTCCCAGATCTTGGTTTGTTTCTGGCCCAACGAATGCTCTTGGGGCGGGCATGCGCGTTCTGGGCGTTGTATGGGGGGTACTTGTTTCCCTCCTTTGACGCCCTCCTTTGATCGCGCGTGTCTCCTTTTACACACGGCGTGCCTGCTCTCCTGGGCATGCGCCGTGGTGTTGGAACGCACGCCACGTCACGCGGCCGCGTCATGGCCTATGACGCGATATGTGCGCCTCCCACCACGTCACAGCGCCTGCTCCTGCGCCTGACGTGGTGGGGACATATATAAGACGGACGTCATTTCTTTATCGTCCCACATGGCGGCGGACATATACAAGGATTGTGCAGCGCACAGGTATGGGGCACAGATCTCAGTTCTTTCATTCTTTTTGCTGGGGGTATTTTATTCTATTATTGATGTAGCTACCTTTTAACCTCTTTCCAGCTCGGACTGTTCAGCTTGAGCCTTGTCCTACTATATGACCCTAGACAGTGGCGTCTACTATATATCTGACTATTTAACATGTACTAGCGGACATTCCTACTATGATAACACCCGTCTTTAAAAGTATAGATATACTATATTTTTACACACAGTGCTTTCTTTCTCTTTTCTTAGATCCACTTTATCTTGTCACCATTGTGTATTATCATTTGGCCTGTGGGAGATTGCTGAACTGTAGGTATCTATGCTACACCCATGATAGTTTCTAGTACCCTGGTTTATAGATATATATGTTTGGGAATATTACATACCCATGGGACATATATATATATATATATATATATATACTGTATATTTTACCCATAGATCCATAATTGCCCGTCTAGGCGCTGCATTACACCCTTTTTGGGAATCCTTCTGTTTCTGCTTCCCGCCACTGAGCGGCATGACATTCAAGCAGAGAGTAAGCCATTTTTCGTTACAACTACTTTATTGGTAGTATATACTTTTTCTAAGTACGTCATATAAACAAAGACATACTCTTTTCCCTTCTGCAGGCTTGCTATTGTACATAATCTGAGTCATAACGACTTCTTATTCCATCTGTCGACGACTTTTCCCTCTTTGGGGACCTATATGAGACAATATTCCCTTAAGGTATATATTGTCATTGGTGACCTGGGATACAATCTACACACACACACACTTTTGAATAATAACAAGAACGTCATGCAATATGGTTCATGAGACCTACTGCACTGTAATGGAATATATGTCTATATATTTAGGTTTTAAGACATTTAATGTGACTGTAAGTAACCGTCCAGGGCCATTGGCAGGCCAATGTGTGAGCGCACGTAGCGTGTGTGCGCACGCGTTTGCACTCGTTTGTGCGCCCGTGCGTTTGCACACGGGAGCGCTGGCATTGGCGCCAAAACAGCCAGCACCTTGCAGTTGGCGCTGTCCATTCTACAGCGTTCTGGCTCCTGTGACCCCAGTGCTTATCCTAAGAGACTTCCTGTATCCGTGACCCCGGCTTCCTGTTTGACCTGCTTGCTTGCTGCCTGCCCCGACCTTCTGCCTGCCTATGACTACGCCTCTGCCTGATCCCTTGTACTTCTGTTGCCCGCACGTTGCCGACCCTGCCTGTACCCACAATCCGCCAGCCTGAACCACCTGTACCGCACCACCAGTTTGTTACCAACCCGGCCTGAACCACTACTCTACTGACTGCCCGAGCTTCTGTGGAACATCACCTGTCATCTGTGACTAAGTCCAGCCCTCGTGCCCCCCTGTGCTCCAGAGCTCCCTGTCTCCACTACCAGGGGTTCTCGAAACAGGGCCGCAAGTGAGGTTGCCCCCGCATAAGTCAGACTAAACCACCAGGTACGTGACAGCAAAGGGACAGCCACGTCCTAGTCTGCGCCGGGGCCCTCTATCATGGAGGAAGTGCATGTCCATCTTACCGGCTTGTCTCAAGCAGTAAAAGACCTCCAGGACGAATATGTCCCCTTGGAAAGACAAGTCCAGGATCTGGTTTCACCCGCAAGCTCCATTCTACATTGTAGTGGCTCTTCCTACAGAACCCAGAGTGCCTATGCCTGAGCGGTTTACGGGGGACCGCCAGAAGTTTCGGGCGTTTCGGAACTCTTGTGAATTGTACTTTGCTCTGGAGTCCACCAAAGTGGGCTTTGTGATCTCGCTCCTCCTGGATGGGCCGCAGGCCTGGGCTCACCGATTGTTGGAGCAAGTTCCACCTTGTCCTCTTTGTCTCCCTCCGGCTTCCCGGAGGAAGCGTGCAAGTACCAGCCATTCTGGATACAGGAGCCTGCAGTTGCTTTATGGACCTTTCTTTTGCCACCCAGAATCGCATCCCGCTCTGAACCAAGGACCATCCAATGGTCATCCAGCTGGCTGATGGGTCCACTCTCAAGTCCGGCACAGTGACCCATGAAACGCTCCCTCTTGCTGCCAGCACGACAGGGGGTCATATGGAATTTTTACTATTGGACATCATCTCCTCCCCTTTATTCCCGGTTATCCTTGGCCTACCCTGGTTCCAGGCCCACTGCTCTTTGATCAATTGGAACACCGGGGAGGTGCAGTTCCAGTCACCTTATTGCCTCAGCCACTGCCTGCCAAAGTCTCTGCAAGACCCCCTAGTTCTTCTTAGCATGGACTCAGACTCTGATCTGGAAACCCGATCTGCGGTTCCAAAAGTCTACCATGACTTTCTAGACGTCTTTAGTAAGAAGGGGGCTGACACTCTACCTCCACACAGGTCATACGATTGCCCAATCGTCCTGTTGCCAGGGGCTGAAGTCCCATTTGGCCGGATGTTCCCATTGTCCAAAGTGGAGTTAGTGGCTCTCAAAGCCTACCTGGACGAAAACTTGGAAAAGGGCTTCATCCGGCCCTCCACGTCACCCGCTGGAGCGGGGATATTCTTCGTGGAAAAGAAAGACCACTCACTCAGGCCTTGTATTGATTACCGGGACCTCAACAAGGTCACCATTTAGAACCGGTACCCGTTGCCCTTAGTTCTGGAACTTTTTCAAAGACTCGGCTCAGCCAAAGTGTTCACCAAATTAGGCCACTTTGAGTACTTTGTTATGCCATTTGGGCTCTGCAAAGCCCCAGCGACCTTCCAGCATCTGATCAAAGATGTTTTCAGAGACTACCTTGACCTGTTTGTGGTCGTCTATCTCGACGACATCCTTATATTCTCCCCCTCCCTAGAGGAACACCGCAAGCATGTGAAACGCGTACTTAGCTGCCTCCGAGAACACAGACTGTACGCAAAGGCAGAGAAGTGCGCCTTCAAGTGTGTGGACATTTCCTTTGTAGGATTTCACATTTCCACTAAGGGCACCACTATGGATCCACAGAAGGTTACAGCCATTCTTGACTGGCCAGCGCCAGTGGACAAAAGAGGGGTGCAGCGTTTCGTAGGCTTTGCAAACTTTTATAGAAAGTTTATCCAGGGATTTTCAGCAGTCATTGCCCCCATAACGCAGCTTACTAAGCAGAACATCCACTTTGTCTGGTCCGCAGAGGCATAGGCAGCTTTCCAGTCTCTGAAGAAATTGTTCACCTCTGCTCCCATTCTGAAGCACCCCGACCCAGCACTGCCCTACATCCTAGAAGGGGACGCCTCGGAGACTGCAGTCGGGGCGGTCCTCTCACAGAGACAGGGTCCAAAGGCCCTACTCCACCCCATCGCCTTTTTCTCTCGGAAACTTACTCCATCCGAGAGAAACTACGACGTTGGGGATAGAGAGCTACTCACTATCAAATCTGCCTTGGAAGAATGGCGGTATCTTCTTGAAGGAGCGGCACATCCCATCTTGGTCTTCACCGACCACAAGAATTTAGAATATCTGCGGACTGCTAAAAGGCTCAAACCTCGCCAGGCTCGATGGGCCTTATTCTTCTCCCGCTTCCAGCTCCACATTACGTACAGGCCTGGGTTCAAGAATGTGAGGCCGGACGCACTGTCCAGAATGTTGCTTGATCCTGTGGAAGTGTCCCCTCCAGATACCATCTTACCAGCTCACAGATTCTTGCTGGTCCAAGAGGACCTCCTAACACATATCAGGCGGGCTCTAACTAGCGCCTCAGTGCCCAGAGACTCTGAGTTATCAGTAAAAGATGGGTTGTGGTGGTCGGGTACCTGGATCTTTGTGCCTGAGGAGTTCCGCCCAGACACCCTAGAACTCTGTCACGATAACAAGTTAGCGGGACATTTTGGCAGTCGTAAAGCATTGGAATTGCTAGCCTGCACCTTCTGGTGACCCCGCATGAACGAGGACTGTAAAACCTATGTGGGTGCATGCCCTATTTGTGCTCGGAACAAGACTCAGGGCCTGGGGGCTGCTGAACCCGTTACCTATCCCTGACCGTCCCTGGTTGCACATCTCCATGGATTTTATTGTCGAGCTGCCCCCATCCGCAGGATTCAGCACCATCTTCGTATAATAACGCAGTCCACTCTGCCACCAAGCAATCTCCGTTTTGGGCGAATCTCGGCTACCACCCCACATTCCTACCCAATGCTCTGAACAAAAGCTCTGTACCTGCTGTGCAGGAGACCTCACAGTTCCTGGAGGAAAACAACCGTCTTTTGCAAGAGACCCTCGCGCAAACCCAGGAGCACGACAAGAGGACTTTCGACAGAGGGAGACAAGGAGAGTTGAACCTGCAGCCTGGCGATCGGGTCTGCTTAGCCACTAAGAATCTGAGATTGTCATGTCCGTCGAAGAAGCTAGGTCCCAGATACATCGGCCCCTTGCCAGTCAAAAGGAAAATGAATAATGTGGCTTACGAGCTGGACCTCCCTCCTTCACTCAAAGTTCACCCAGTCTTCCACGTAAATCTGCTCAAGCCAGTGACCAAGGATCCCATCCCAGGGCAGAAAACAGCCCCACCAGAACCAGTCTTGGTAGACGGAGAGGAGGAGTTCGAGGTGGAAACTATCCTGGACTGCAGAAGGAGAGGGGGCATTACCCAATTCTTAGTAAAGTGGAAGGATTACCCAATTCTTAGTAAAGTGGAAGGGTTATGGACCTGAGGAGAGCTAGTGGGAACCTGAAAACAACCTGCACGCCAAGGAGCTGGTCAAGACCTTCTAGAAGAACAACCCGACCAAGAGAGCCCGTTTGGGTATCCGGAGGCTGCCCTTTGGGGAGGCAATGTAAGGAACCGTCCAGGGCCATTGGCAGGCCAATGCACGGGTGCACTTAGCACGTGCACATTTGCATGCGTTTGTGCACGCTCGCATGCGCCTATGCGCGCGGGAGTGCCGACGTTGGCGCCAAATCGGCCATTTAAGCCCTCTGCAGCTTGCAGTTGGTGCTGTCCGTTCTACAGCGTTCTGGCTCCTGTGACCTCAGTGCTCATCCTAAGAGACTTCCTGTATCCATGACCCCAGCTTCCTGTTTGACCTGCTTGCCTGCTGCCTGCCCCGACCTTCTGCCTGCCTACGACTACGCCTCTGCCTGATCCCTTGTACTTCTGTTGCCTGCACGTTGCCGACCCTGCCTGTACCCAACTATCCGCCAGCCTGAACCACCTGTACCGCACCGCCAGTTTGTTACCGACACGGCCTGGACCACTACTCTGCTGTCTGCATGAGCTTCTGTGTCATCTGTGACCAAGTCCAGCCCTTGTGCCCCCCTGTGCTCCAGAGCTCCCTGTCTCCACTACCAGGGGTTCTTGAACCAGGGCCGCAAGTGAGGTTACCCCCGCATAAGTCAGACTCAACTATCAGGTACGTGACAGTGGCTCACACTACACCGCTCTGGTCTGGTTACATCGTCCCCTGTGTCTGCCCCCTGAGTATTTTCCTATTTTCCACAAACAGCCAATTGTAAGCATCTTGTTGATATGTATATGGCATATAAAACTGGTCTTACATTATTGTATTTACGCATTATTAGTAGGATTATGATGTAATATTTATATATATGTTTTCTTTTTCATTAAGTAATCTCAAATCCAAATCCATGTTGTGAGGGGTCCTGAGGAAGCTTATAGAAAGTGAAACGCGTCGACCTGCTCTGCATTATACATCATGGTTCTTTGGTACTTTGTATTGTTCATCGTATACAACAATGTGATTTAGAGAGTTTGTACAGGCTGTGTTTTGGACAGCGTTCTGTCCATTATTTTTTACACATAATGTCAAGCTTCGGCTTTTTTTATGTTTTCTTCAATAAATATACATGATTTTATTAACATTTTTGTGTTGTTATCTCATGGTGTGCCCTTAAAGTCCATTTTTGTGGGGATTGCCCCCCATATCTGTTTTTACTATAACTCCTTTAACATGTCTGTCCACTCCCTGATCAACTCTGCATGTCTGCACAGTCTCTGATCAACTCCTGTAGCATGTCTGCACAGTCTCTGATCAACTCCTGTAGCATGTACGCATAGTCTCTGATCAACTCCTGTAACATATCCGCACAGTCTGTGATCAACTCCTGTAACATATCCGTCCACTCCCTGATCAACTCCTGTAATATGTACGCACAGCCTCTGATCAACTCCTGTAACATATCCGCACAGTCTCTGATCAACTCCTGTACCATGTACGCAAAGTCTCTGATCGACTCCTGTAACATGTCCATCCGCTCACTGATCAACTCCTGTAACATGTCTGTCCACTCCCTGATCAACTTCTGTAACGTGTACGCACAGTCTCTGATCAACTCCTGTAACATGTACGCACAGTCTCTGATCAACCTCTGTAACATGTATGCACACTCCCTGATCAACTCCTGTAACATGTACACACACAGTCTCTGATCAACTCCTGTAACATGTACGCACAGTCTCTGATCAACTCCTGTAACATGTATGCACACTCCCTGATCAACTCCTGTAACATGTCCGTTCACTCTCTGATCAACTCCTGTAACTTGTCCGTCCACTCCCTGATCAACTCCTGTAACATGTCCGTCCACTGCCTGATCAACTCCTGTAACATGTCCATCCACTCCCTGATCAACTCCTGTAACATGTACACACAGTCTCTGATCAACTCCTGTAACATGTCCATCCACTCCCTGATCAACTCCTGTAACATGTACGCAAAGTCTCTGATCAACTCCTGTAACATGTCCGTCTACTCTCTGATCAACTCCTGTAACATGTACGCACAGTCTCTGATCAACTTCTGTAACATGTACGCACACTCCCTGATCAACTCCTGTAACATGTACGCACAGTCTCTGATCAACTCCTGTAACATGTTCATCCACTCCCTAATCAACTCCTGTAACATGTCCGTCCACTCCCTGATCAAGTCCTGTAACATGTCCGTCCACTCCCTGATCAAGTCCTGTAACATGTCCGTCCACTCCCTGATCAACTCCTGTAACATGTCCGCACATTAGACAGGAGATGCTCAAAGACTGTGCTTTTATAATACAGCAGATGTTCATAGACTGTGCAGTCATTATACAATACATGGTCAGAGAATGAGAATATGTGGATTGGTGCTGACACAACAGTCATGTAACATCATCTATATAAACCACACAGACCATATAAAATAATGGCTGGGAGACAGCCTACACAGTTGTGTTGGTTCTCTCTCTCTCTCTCTCTCTCTCTCTCTCTCTCTCTCTCTCTCTCTCTCTCTCTCCCTCCCTCTCTTGTCCTTTTGTCGATAATTCCATTGTCCTGTTGCTCTAGTAACTTTAAAAATGTAATAAGTTGTCATGATATTTGACGTGAAATTATCACCGGCTGTTAAAAATTAGAACACATGTGGTATCAACATACTCAGGAGAAGTAGCCAAATATATTTTGGCACCTCATGGACAGTATGGTTATGTTATGTGAGAGAAATAACTTGTTAATATGACAAATTATTAATACATTTAAAATTTTTGATATTTTTCTTTTTTCGGATATTTATTATAGCAAAAAGTAAAAAATATTGTTCTTTTTTTAAAATCGTTGCTCTTTGTTTGTTTATAGCACAAAAAATAAAAACCACAGAGGTGGTCAAATACCACCAAAAGAAAGCTCCATTTGTGGGGAAAAAAATTATAAAAAATGTGTTTGGGTACAACATCACATGACCACTCAATTGTAATTCAAATTGCGACAGAGCTGAAAGCTGAAAATTGGTCTGGGCAGGAGAGGGGTTTAAGTGCCCAGTAAGCAAGAGGTTAAAAAGGTTTGGTCAATAAAGACTTTTTTAACAGCTATAAAGAATTGTTTAAAGAAATTTGCTTGTTTGTTGGCAATTAACCGCTTGCCAACCGCTGATTGGCAATTGACGGCGACAAGGTGGCTCGTGAGCGCAAATCGCCGTCATACGACGGCGGCCGCGCTCACGAGCGTTGTGAGCGCGCTCGCGCCGCCAGAGGCACGCCCGCGCGCTCACTGTGTTCGGGGAGGGCCAGGGAGCGGGTGCGGCGGCTTCGATTGCCGCCGGCTACCCGCGATGGCCCCCCCGGAGCGGAGGTCCGTGTATGTAAACACGGACCTCCGCTCTCTGTGAGGGGGAAGGGATGTGATCACAGCCTTCCTGTATACGAAGGCTGTGACCACTTCCCTTCCCCAGCTGCCAATTAACGGTTGTTTGTTCGTTTAAAGAAATTTGTTAAGAAATATCGACAATTTTTTCAGAAATAACTGGTTTGGAAAAATTGGAGAACGAATGACCCGTGAATTTGGGGAGAGGACGGGTCTGGTTAAAAGTCGAAAGTCGAGACAGCGTTAAACTTAATGTTAACTC
>BLSH010377541.1:397497-415207 GCA_018402905.1 Glandirana rugosa | reverse complement strand
CACCCAGGGAACATAGTTAACCTCTTCACTGCCCCCTGCAGGTTAACCCCTTCCCTGCCAATGACATTTATACAGTAATCAGTGGATATTTACATTTCTGATCGCTGTATAAATGTCATTGGTCCCAAAAAAGTGTCAAAGACGTCCGACATGTCCGCCCCGATATCGCAGCACCGATAAAAATCCCAGATCGCCGCCATTACCAGTAAAAAAACAAAATAATAAAAACACCATAAATCAATTTCCATAGTTTGTGGGCGCTATAACTTTTGCGCAACCCAATCAATAAACGCTGATTTGTGATTTTTTTAACCAAAAATATGTAAAAGAATATACATCGGCCAAAACTGATGAATACATTTGTTTTTTTATTTTTTATTTTTGGATATTTACTATAGCAAAATGTAAAAAATATTGTTTTTTTTTCAAAATTGTCACTCTTTTTTTGTTTATAGCGGCGATCAGAAATGACGCAGAGGGGATCAAATACCACCAAAAGAAAGCTCTATTTGTGGGAAAAAAAGGGTGCCAATTTTGTTTGGGTACAACGCCGCACGACCACGCAATTGTCATTCAAAGAGCGACAGCACTGAAAACTGAAAATTGGTCCGGGCAGGAGGGGGGTTTAAGTGCCCAGTAAGGAAGTGGTTAATGTCTAAACCACTGGCAACAAAAGTGAGTACACCCCTAAGTGAAAATGTCCAAATTGGGCCCAATTAGCCATTTTTCCTCCCTGGTGTCATGTGACTCGTTTGTGTTACAAGGTCTCAGGTGTGAATGGGGAGCAGGTGTGTTAAATTTTTCATGTTATCGCTCTCACTCTCTCATACTGGTCACTGAAAGTTCAACATGGCACCTCATGGCAAAGAACTCTCTGAGGATCTGAATAAAAGAATTGTTGCTCTACATAAAGACGGCCTAGACTATAAGAAGATTGCCAAGACCCTGAAACTAAGCTGCAGCACAGTGGTCAATACCATACAGCGGTTTAACAGGACAGGTTCCACTCAGAACAGGCCTCACCATGGTTGACCAAAGAAGTTGAGCACTAAACCCAGGACTTTTCTCAAGAAATGCTGATGCTGGCGCCACCCCCGCTGGATCGTTTGTTTTCCTCGCTCTGCTTAGCAGAATACAGTGGCTGGCAGCACATCCCCTGGCACTGTGAAGTTCAGAGCTGCCTCCACACACATATCCATCTTCTCCCCCGGACCCTCCTCCTCCTCTCGCAGTCAGTTGTACGGCAGATGATGGCTGTTTTTTCTTCTCTTCCAGCCCTCGCTAGAATCAATCCCCTGCCACGGACTCCCACCTCCAGTCCAGCACTGACAGAATCGCCGCTGAACTGGAGGTGATTCAGATGACATGGGCCAGGGGGAGGAGCCGAGTGAGAGCAGAGGGCGGGGCCAGTAGGCACAGGAACTGGAATGGCAGAGATGAAGATCCTCTGGGGAAGGTAGGGCAAGGATTAAATGGCTTTTTATGTGTAACTGTGTGTGCTGCTTATTATACAGCCCCCTGTATGCACATGGGGTCCCTCTGTGGGGTGAGCACATGGGGAAACGAGGATAGAGAAGGAGAAAGGGGTTAAAAGTGCCAGCACGTGGCACTTCTGAAGTGGTGTTTAGCCACTTCAGAAGTGCTGCCCATTGATTTAAATGGCAGGGCGGTGGAGGAGTGGTGTATACACCGCTCAACGCACCACCCAAAGATACTGCTTGCAGGACTTTTGCTAACGTCCTGCAAGAGCATCGTGCCAATGTGAAAGCACTCGGGCTTTCACACTGGGGTGCTTTGGGATGAGTTTTTCAGGCGCTTTACCTATTTTTAGGGCAAAAGCGCCTGAAAAACGCCTCAGTTTGAAAGTGGCCTTTTTGTGTCTAATCTATGAAAAGTGAGACATCCGCCCCACCGAATGCTGCAACTGTGAGCAGGTGACCTCACACACACTGCACCATAACAATCAAATCACTGTAGCTTTTCCCCTGCCCAGCTCTGAGTAGATGAACCTCCCCTGGATAAATCGTCTGTGCATCTTCTTTTTGCTGTCATCTTGGGAGCTGGAATATTGATTTCTTCTGTGTTTATTACACTGAACTTCTGCTGATTTCCTTGATAATGCCCAGTGATCAGTATCATACAGTCAAAACCAAGGAAATATATCACATGACTTCAGCATGCCCAATCATGCTGATGTGTGGAGCAGCCAATCCTGGGAGAGCTGGAGAAGAAGGGGTGGGGGGGTTGTGAGGCTCTGTATGCTTATGCGTGAGATAAGGAAATTACCTGTCACTCACACAGCATGGGAAGAACCGTTTCCTATTTCTCCCTTAGGCTCCATTCACACTAATGCATTTTTTGATGCATTTTGCAGGAATGCAGGTAATTTTTTTAACATGGGTTCCTATGGAACATGTTCACATCAATGCATTTTTGTGCCTCTGCGTTTTTTGGAAAGGGTTGCAGACTTTTTTTCTGGCAAAATGCAGCATTTTACATGTAATAGACTTGAATGGCCATGCAAGGAAAATGCAAATGCTGTGTTTTTGATGCATTTTGACTAATGTTTATTGCGATTTTGCAGGGATTTACATTTTGCGTTTTTAACTCTGCCTAGCAACAAAAATTCCCCCCCAAAAAAAAAACGCAAAACGCAAATTGCGGCAAAATCGCGGTAAAAACACAGTAAAAAACGCAGAAAGCACAGCAAAATGCACTGCAAAAACACTCAAAAGCAACATGCATAGGTGTGAATTGAGTCGTAGTTGGTTTTTTTCTTACTGAAAAAAATATAAGGGGATTACTCAGAGCTGGATTAACTTTTCGTGGCAAGACTGGGCACAGATGACATGACATCCTCTCCTGTACAAGCTAGAAGTTGTTATTTTTTCGGGTTTACATCCACTTTAACATGTCCTTACATTCCTGTAAAAATTTGAACAAAATGACTCACATTTAAAAATCCAAGCAAGATAAACAAACTAATTTCCAATTCAAATAGCAATCTGGTTTCCTCCTCCATCTGGGCGTCAATTTAACTTTTTCCTTCCAGAATTTTTATCACTGAAACTATCCGTCCCTATTTTAAAAAGTCTCACAAGACTTTGAAAAATGGTCTCTTTCGCCATCTTATTGGTTTGATAGGTCGTGTTACTAATAACTCTAAAAAACAATACGGCTGCGCTAAATAAGAGACACTACTTGAGGAGTGTCAATAATGTATAAAACTCTGCCAACATGTAGTACAGTCCTGTTGTGAAGGCAAAAGTATCAAATGTTAAAAGGCAGTCCAAAAGATGTTATTGACATAGGGTGAATAGCCATAGATTCTAATTATGCCATAATGATATTGACAATGCTAAACCCAGTGTGGCATGCAAAGGTTCGTGGAATCCGCCACCAAATAGGGGAAAGGCTAACCAGATGTAGCCAGTAAAGCGCATGTGGCTATTCCCCAGCCTAGGGTTTAAGGACCAATAGCACTCCAGCTCCCAATGCTCCAAGCTCCCAATGAAACCTGGCCTGGCAGCAGACTTCACACACTGGGATGTCAGGAATGCTGGGAACGGTCATTTCTCAGGATGTCCATCTCTGCTTTGCACCCATACGGTCTTCTCTTGGTTCTCTTTGTATCTGGTCCCATGTCCTTAGAAAGGGCATCTACAGATTACTACAGAAGAAGCCGGTCTCTGCTCCATCCATTCCATGCTGCCTGCTTCCTTTACCTTGTGGAAGGGTATCTCTGCTGGGAAAGAAGCCTTGGTTTTCCTCTGGATGTAATCTGTAGATGCCCTTTCTAAGGACCTGGGAACAGATACATTGGGAGCTTGGAGCATTGGGAGCTTAGGCTGGGGAATAGCCACATGTGCTTTACTGGCTACATCTAGTAAGCCTTTCCCCTATTAGGTGGCGGATTCCACGAACCTTTGCATGCCGCCCGGGTGGTTTAGCATTGTCAATATCATTATGGTGTAATTAGAATCTACAGCTATTCACCCTATGTCAATAACATCTTATGGACTACCTTTTAACATTTGATACTCTTGCCTTCACAACAGGACTGTAATAGATGTTCGTAGAGTTTTATACATTATTGACACTCCTCAAGTAGTGTCTCTTATTTAGCGAAGATGAATATTCTCCCCAAGATCCTTTAGCTGTTTAGAACACTTTCAATAGATATTATCTGACCTTCTTGCATCCAAAAGAAAATAGCAAAATTTATCTGGGGCAATAAAAGACAAAGAATCAACAAGCACACACTCCATACACACAAAAAACAAGACTGCTTACAGGAACAAAATATTCCCATGCGGCGCAGTTATCATAACATAATCTTTCACTCCCATATGCTACACACGCAAAATGGACTTCACTCGAATGGCAATTTGGCCATCCCAACCCAACTGAGCACTTAGTGTGGCTTCCAGCCAGGTAGAGCCCTGCAACAATGTGCCCCTTGCTTTTGTTTTCTCTCAGCCTCTGGGACTGCCTTTCCACCAGACACTTAAATAGGCATATCATATATTGATCCTGTTTCTCCACAATCCCACTTTCACCCCAGGCCTTCAACCTGCATGTTTTGATTGGTGAACAAATAGAGTCCTTATGAGGTTAGCTGACTTATGCAAAAATAGGGACTCCTGTCAAGATCAATCCTCCATGATAAATTCCACTTGCCTAATAGACTTTTTCGATATTACCAACTGTCTAATTATCTTACATGTTTGGGACATCGTATACATTTTTAAATATAATGACACCTTTCTAGTGGGGTGATTTATTAACACTGGAGAGTGGAAAATCTGGGGCAACTCAGATTTTTTTATCAAACCTCAATTGAACAAGAAGTTAGAGGTTGATTGGCTACCATACACAGATGCACCAGACTTGGACCCTCCAGTTTTAGTAAATCAACCCCAATATATTTATAGGACTCCTAACAGGATGATATGTCGCATATCTAATATATGTGCTATCCGTAAAGTGATTGTAAAGTCTCATTCTTTTTTTTTTTTAATTAACAAACATGTTATACTTACCTCCTATGTGCAGTGGATTTGCACAGGGCAACCTGGATCCTTCTCTTCTCTGGTCCCTCTTCGCTGCTCCTGGCCCCTCCCCTGTCGAATGCCCCCACAGCAAACAGCTTGCTATAGGGGCATCCTGGCCGAGCTGCAGCTCTGTGTATCTATTCAGACACGGAGCTGCCATTCGGCCCTGCCCCTTCTCTCTCCTGATTGGCCAACTGACTTTGATCGACAGCCGTGGGAGCCAATGGCACCGCTGCTGTGTCTCAGCCAGGGAGAGTCCCGGGCGGCCGAAGGAATCGTGGATATTTCTGGATAGAGATGGGGCTCAGGTAAGTATTAGGGCGTGCTGGGGAGGCTGCTACACGAAGAAGGCTTTTTATCTTAATGCATAAAATGCATTAAGATAAAAAACCTTCTGCCATTACAACGCCTTCAATATTTTCCTTCAAGCAAATCTGAGAAAATTGCCCACCAGAAGTACTATTAAATCAACCCATTAAGAAAATACCCAGACACTGCAGAAGACTGATTGCATTAATTGTCATAGCAGTGAGAGTCCTATATCTAGTTCCTGGAAGACTTCTTCCAATCCCTATTGAATCAGGCAAACTTTTATGGATAATGATCAATTGATATGTCGGGTGCCCCCACCCAACATTTCCAAACCCTACTTTGAGTTTTACATTGAACAGTTGACTTACATCTGTGTTATCTGAATTTTTTTGCATTCTTGTTCTTTATGACAGAAGTGGCCAGGGCCAGCCCTACCATGGGTCCCGGTGGGTCCATGGGACCCAGGCAGCACTTTAAGAGGGGCAGCAACAGACCTGAGGCTCCCTCCCTCAAGTGTGCAGTGTCGGTGTCATGCTTGCATGATGTTGTACTTGTACTGGTGAGCGGAGCAGGGGGTGGAGCAGCTCTCCTGGTCTGGAACAGCACATGCAGGCCGCAAGCTTCAATAGCAGGGATAGCACCCGCCACTGAGTAGTCGTTCGTTCAGGCGGATCACAGACAGTCAGCAGGAGTCTGAATCCTGCATAATGCCTGCTCTCCTTCGGCAGTCGAGGATAGCTTCCACCTCAAACTCCTCCTCTCCATCCACCAGGAATGGTTCTGGTGGGGCTGTTCTCCGCCCCGGGAAAGGATCCTTAGTGACTGGCATGAGGAGGTTCACATGAAATACAGGATGAACCCAGAGTGAAGGAGGAAGATCAAGCTCGTAGGCTACAGTATTGATCTTTCTTTTAACTGGTAGAGGTCCGATGTACCTTGGTCCCAATTTTTTGAAGGGGCATGACAGCCTCAAGTTCTTGGTTGCCAACCAGACCCAGTCGCAGGGCTGCAAGTCCAGTTCTCTTCGTCTCCCTCTATCGAATGTCCTTTTGTTGCGCTCCTGGGTTTGAGTGAGCGTCTCCTGAAAAAGCTTATTGTTCCTTTCCAAGAACTGGGTAATTTCCTGTGCAGCAGTGACCGCACTTTCAGGTAACAGGTTGGGTAAAAATGTGGGGTGGTAGCCGAGATCCGCCCAGAATGGAGATTGCTTGGTGGCAGAATGAACCGAATTGTTGTAGGCGAACTTGGCTAACGGCAGCAAGGAGACCCAATCATCCTGGGAGTACGAGGAGTAGCAGCGAAGGTACTGCTCGAGGGTCTGGTTGGTTCTCTCTGTTTGCCCATTCGACTGTGGGTGATAAGCCGAAGAAAAGGCTAGTTCAATTCCCAAGGTAGAACACAGGGACCTACAGAACCGGGATGTGAACTGCACCCCTCTATCGAACACAATGTTGTTGGGGATGCCATGAAGGTGAACAATTTCTTCAATGAAGACTTTCGCTGTTTTGATAGCTGAAGGAGTGCCCTTCATCGGAAATAAAATGTGCCATCTTAGTGAGGCGATCAACCACCACGAATATTGTGTTACATCCTTCGGATGGGGGCAACTCAACTATGAAGTCCATAGTGATTTAGGACCAGGGGCACTCGGGAATGGGTAGCGGGTTCAACAGACCCCAGGCCTTGGTCTTTTCTGATTTGTTTTGGGCACAAGTGTGGCAAGCACCCACGTAGGTTCTGCAGTCCTCAATTATATGGGGCCACCAGAAAGTGCGGGATAGCAACTCCACTGTCTTGTGGATGCCAAAATGTCCAGCTAGTTTGTGGTCGTGACAGAGTTCTAGGGTAACTAGACGGAGCTCCTCAGGCACAAAGACCTGAGTACCCGACCACCATAGCCCGTCTTTTACGGAAAGTCCAGAATCAGCGGGTACTGTGGAGCCAGCTAGAGTCTGCCTGATCTGGGTTAGAAGGTCCTCCTGGACCAGTAGAAAGCTGTGGGCTGGTA
This sequence comes from Glandirana rugosa, assembly GCA_018402905.1. Lineage (NCBI taxonomy): Eukaryota > Metazoa > Chordata > Amphibia > Anura > Ranidae > Glandirana > Glandirana rugosa. Next base: position 407,833 of record BLSH010377541.1, on the reverse strand, counting down.
AGATGGTGTCTGGGGGTTGATGCCTCCCCAGTTCCATGGAACATCCTGGATAATGCGTCCTGCTTGATTTTTGGATCCGGGCCTGTATGTGATGTGGAGCTGGAATCGTGCAAAGAACAAGGCCCAGCGAGCCTGGCAAAGTCTGGGTCTCTTGGCAGTCCTTAGATATTGCAAATTTTTATGGTCTGTACAGACCAAAACAGGGTGGATTGCTCCTTCTAGAAGATATTGCCACTCTTCCAAGGCAGACTTGATGGCCAACAGTTCTCTGTTCCCAAAGTCATGATTTCTCTCGTGCAGAGTAAGCTTCTGAGAAAAGAAGGCGATAGGGTGTAGTGAGGCTTTAGGCCCCTGTCTCTGGGACAAGACCACCCTGACTGCAGTCTCTGAAGCATCCACCTCCAGGATATATGGCCGTGTGGAGTCGGGATGTTTCAGAACAGGAGCAGAGGTGAATAATGTCTGAAAGGCTGCTTGTGCCTGAGGGGTCCAGACAAAGCAGGAATTCTGCATGGTCAGTTGAGTTATAGGGGCGATGACAACTGAGAATCCTCGGATAAACTTCCGGTAAAAGTTGGCGAAGCCTACAAAGCACTGCACCATTTTTTTTGTCTCTTGGCATTGGCCAGTCGATGATGGCTGAGACCTTCTGGGGGTCCATGGTGGTGCCCGTAGTTGAGATGTGGAACCCCAGGAGTACTCACTTAACGTGCCTGCGATGTTCCTCTAGGGAGGGGGAGAAAATGAGTATGTCGTCCAGGTAGACCACCACGAACAGATCAAGATAATCCCGGAAGACGTCATTCACTAGATGTTCAAAAGTGGCCGGGGCATTGCAGAGCCCAAAAGGCATGACCATGTACTCGAAATGGCCAAACCGAGTCCGAAAGGCCATCTTCCATTCATCTCCCTCCCGTATATGGACCAAGTTGTAGGCCCCGCGAAGAGCCAAGTCTCTGAAAGAGATCCGGAACTAGAGGCAAGGGATACCGGTTCTTGACTGTAATTTTATTGAGATCCCGGGAGTCAATGCAGGGCCTGAGAGTATGGTCCTTTTTCTCTACGAAAAAGATTCCGGCTCCGACAGGGGACGTAGAGAGCCGTATAAAAGCCTTTTGCAGGTTTTCCTCAAGGTAGGCTTTGAGAGCCACCAGCTCCATCTCAGAGAGGGGGAATATCCTGCCGAAAGGGACTTCGGCCCCGGGTAACAGATCAATTGGGCAGTCGTATGACCTGTGTGGAGAATGGGTATCTGCCCCCTTTTTACTGAAGACATCCAGGAAATCGTGGTAAGCCTCAGGGACATTAAGACGGGTCTCCTGGTCAGGATCAGGGTTGATATCGAGAGCAGCGGGTGGTTCCCTCTGGGGTGGCTTCAGGCAATGACTCCGGCAATAGGAGGACAGAAACTGAATTTCTCCGGTACTCCAGTCAATGTGTGGGCTGTGTATCCGGAGCTATGGAAGCCCGAAGATGACTGGAAAGAGAGGAGACGCAATGGTGTCTAGTAGCAGGAATTCTGTAAGGCCTTCGGCCGTTCGGGCAGACAGGGGGAAAGTCTTGTGAGTTACTGTGCCAGACTTTATAATTGACCCACCGGCCAATCGGATGACCATCTGGTGGTCCTTAGGTCGGAGAGGTATCTGATGCTGAGTGGCGAAGGAAATATCCATGAAATAACTACAGGCCCCCGAGTTCAGGATGGCCGGAACTTGAATATTCCCTCCGGTAAGCTGTAGAGAGAGTGTGAGGACGAGGTGAGACTTGGGACTTGGCAATGATAACACTTCCCCCAAGGCCGGAGTCGGACCCCTACTGGCCTTAGCAGGGCAGGTTCTCACCAGATGTCCTGAACCTCCACAGTAAAGGCATAGATTGAGGGTCATGCGTCTCTGTTGTTCCTCAGGAGAGAGAGACGAACGGGAGAATTCAATTTGCGTTGGCTCAGGGTGGTCTTGTGGAGAGGAGGAGGAGGTTACTGCGGCTGGGCCAGGCCCTGGGTGACTGGGCACTTGGGGCGACATCCAAGTGGGGCGCAGGGATCTGGTGGCTCTCTCCGCTCTGCGTTCACGCAGGTAGCAGTCAATTTGGATTGCCAAATTGACCAGGGCGTCCAGGGTGTGTGAAACCTCGACAAGTGCCAGCTCATCCTTGAGCGGCTCGGAGAACCCCAGCTAGAATCGGTGGCAGAGGGCGGCATCATTCCAGCCCATGTTGGCGCTCCAGTGCCTGAATTCCGACACGTATTCTTCGGCCGGATGGCCGCCCTGTTACAGGGCATGGAGTACCGCTTCTGTGGTGGCCGTCTGGTGGGGATCCTCATATAACTGGGCCATGGCATGGAAGAATCGGTCCAGGCTAGAGGTCTCCGGGGCTTTCTGCTCCAGCAAGCAGTGTGCCCAGGCTTGAGGCTCATCCAGGAGGAGAGAAATGACTAGGCCCACTTTGGTGGTTTCCAAAGAGAAGGTGCGGGGCTGGAGCGTGAAGTACAATTCGCAGGAGCTGCGAAACGCCCGAAACTTCCTGTGATCCCCCGTGAACCGCTGGGGCATTGGCACCTTAGGCTCCATAGGTGAGGGCGGGAGGCAGTTTGGCTGGCACTGACTGGTGCTGGGGTAGCGAGATCCCGGACTTGATTCTCCAGACATGTGTAACCCTCCTGAAGACTTTACACAGCTTGGGTCAGGCCAGATAGGTGAGCACACAGTTCCTCCATGGGAGAGGGCCCCGGCGCAGACTCAGACATGGCTGTCCGTTGCTGTCACATACCTGGTGGTTGAGTCTGGGTTGAGATAGGGTATACAGAGCACCAGGTATCAGTATACAGGGTGCCAGGTAGCAGTATACAGGGGTCCCAGATAGCAGTATACAGGGGTCTCAGATAGGGTATACAGAGCACCAGGTAGCAGTATATAGGGTGCCAGGTAGCAGTATACAGGGTGCCAGATAGCAGTATACAGGGGTCCCAGATAGGGTATACAGAGCTCCAGGTAGCAGTATATAGGGTGCCAGGTAGCAGTATACAGGGTGCCAGGTAGCAGTATACAGGTCCCAGATAGGATATTGATGACCCACCTGTGACCAGTGTCTGTGCAGTCTGCAGCCGGCCCGGGGATGTCCTGGTGTCTCTGGCTCCGATGACTGTCTGGCCTGGTACAGTGGTGGCTGGCTGCCTGGGCCTGGCTGGCAGTGGCAGTAGAATCGTGGTGGAGACGAGTGCTGCTCGGCAGTTCACTAGTGTCCTCACTCTCTCCTCGTGGGTCTGGCGTCCCGGCGGAGTGCTGCGCCTGCGTGACTTATCACATTGTCCCGCCCACAGCAGCCAATGACAGAGAATCATTGGCTCTGATGGATCAAGGGGCAGCCAATCACACTATGTGTATGCGCCTGTCCAGCGCACACACATAGAGTTTAATTGTTGGCCAATCGGCTCACTACTTGCTGTCAGCTGACAGCAAGGAGCCGACTAAAAAAAAATGAAAAGTCAATGTACCGGCACCTCCCGCAGGGGGGCCAGGCTGACTTTTTTTTTTTCTTCATGTCAGTGGGGGGAGGCGGCGCCCAAGCACCCCTCATACACCAGCCGCCACTGTCTGATCATGTCTCCACTAACACCTAACCTCCCTTATCTTGCACATCTAAACCCCTTCATCTCCATCCTCCCACTGTATGTGACCTGTACATTAACCCCATTGCCTCCTCCTCCTCTCTCCCACCCTTTGTATGAGCTATGATGCTGCGATATCATAGATTACCATTACCAAGATTCAAGTTTTACCCAACTCAATACCTGCATGTTTCTTTATTTCCAAAATATTGTGGCAAAAAATAGATCCCCTTGGGGTGTCTACTTTCCAAAACAGAGGTGTTTCTCCTATCCTAGCATTTTTATTTTCTATGTTTTATAAAGTAATGTAAGCTGTTTTTTTTTTTATTATTGGTCTTTTGCGCTTTATATAGTAAGCAATAAAAAAACCTTAATGGTTATTAAATATCAACAAAAAAAAGCTCTGTCTTAAAATATTATATAAAATTAAATTGTGTACACTATTGCATGAGCAAGTAATTGTCAGGCAAACTATCATCATTTTGGTACTTAATAAAGTGATGTCAAACATACTAAAAATAGCCTGAGGGTTTGCATTTACTTTAACTTCTTCAGGGTTAAACACAAGTAGTGCAGTAGCAACCATGAGCTTGTGCTTGTTTACTTCAGCTGAATCCTGTGTGTAAATTAAAAGTGATCCAGAAGGGTTACTTTTATAGTACAGGTGGTGTGGTTCCCCTTGCCTCCGGCCCACTTCTGTGATGATCAGGCTCTTTTGCGCTTCCCAGGAGCCCACATCAAAAGGTATCAGGATGGCAAGCTGCAGGAGACAGAGAAACCGTTCCTCTGTCTCCGCAGTGAATGAAGCTGTAAGAGCTTAGCTCTTAGCATTTCCAGTTTCAGGGCTGCCATTCCAGCATTCTAGCAAGCAGCTAATGAAGCATGATCTGTGCTTGAATAGCCTTGAATATACCTTGAAGGGTAGGGGAGACAAATAGACACCTGATGTCCCTATAAAGAGAACTTGTCACCTGCTCAATGCTATCACATCGGGGCATGTTAATCCCTTGTGTTAGCAATAAAGTTAAATGAAAAAACAACAAATTAAATCAATGTAATTATAATAATATCTACTTTTAAAAAATCCAAAAAATTAAATGCAACTCCCTTTGCCCTGCACACACCTACAAATGCAAACCTGCACACAGGGTGCACACATATATATAAACCGTGATTACACCACACAATTGGGAGCCATAACTTTAGGGCCGTAATTCATGGTTAACTCTACACTGTTGAGCTGTAAACACCTTACCTATGGATTTTTGGGTACCACAATTACAGGGGCGCATGCAATTTTAAGACTTGACTTGTTTGGCATCTATTTACTCAACACAACCCTCATCTTTTATATTTTAACAAAAATGTGAGTATTATATTGAGTTTGTTTGCACTAAAATTGATTTTTTTACATTTTTCTGCATGAGTGCTGCTGGCACTGGGGAGCTACAGTTCATTGAGGGAACCATGAATGCCAACATGTACTGTGACATACTGAGGCAGAGCATGATCCCCTCCCTTCAGAGACTGGGCCGCAGGGCAATATTTCAACATGATAATGACCCAAAACACACCTCCAAGACGACCATTGCCTCGCTAAAGAAGCTGAGGGTAAAGATGATGGACTGGTCAAGCATGTCTCAACATAAACCCTATTGAGCATCTTTGGGGCATCCTCAAATGGAAGGTGGAGGAGCGCAAGGTCTCTAACATCCACCAGCTCTGTGATGTCGTTATGGAGGAGTGGAAGAGGACTCCAGTGGCAACATGTGAAGCTCTGGTGAACTCCATGCCCAAGAGGGTTAAGGCAGTGCTGGAAAATAATGGTGTCCACACAAAATATTGACACTTTGGGTCCAATTTGGACATTTGCACTTAGGGGTGTACTCACTTTTGTTGTCAGCGGTTTAGACAGTAATGGCTGTGTGTTGAGTTATTTAGAGGGGACAGCAAATTTACACTGTTATACAAGCTGTACACTCACTACTTTACATTGTAGCAAAGTGTCATTTCTTCAGTGTTGTCACATGAAAAAATAGAATAAAATATTTACAAAAATGTGAGGGGTGTACTCACTTTTGTGAGATACTGTAGAACGCAGTATTTAGTCACATTCAACTGCACTTGTTCTGTAAAGTTGCAGATGTTTTTTAGCTTCTCCAAGACACTTCTTCCTTTCCAAGATGCTTGGAGAAGTGATGAAACGTCTTCAGCATTACAGAAGTTCAGTTGAATGTGACTAACTACCACTTTTTTCAATATGAAGTTAAGATCTCGAACATGGGGGCATGACCTCGAATAAGCAGGAGGAAAGCTGAAAACAAATCTTAGAAAGTATTATTTTATCAAAAGAAAAATTAAAAAGTAGGGAATGTTTTTTTTAATCATATTTACCTAGGTGGTGCTGCATCTGTCCCCAGCCGGCTCTAAGATTGAGGACTGAGTGAACAAACACAGCTGAATGCTCAGTTCCCAGAGCTCTCTGACCAGAGAGCTGGTGACTGTCAGTCACTGGCTCTCTGGTCTGCTCCCCCTGCGCTCACTGGAGTGCTGGGCTGTGGAGGGGGCGGAAGCAGTTGGATCAGCCTCTCAGCGGCTCACTGAGAGGCTGAGCCAGGTGTTGGTCCAGGCATGTGGGCAGATCCTGACCATATGGTCGCGATCTTTCCCGAGCCTGGACCGGCTCTGTGACGTCAGCTGACAGCGGGCTTCAGCCCGCTGTCTGCTGAAAATGTGTCACAGGAGTGCAGAATGAACTGCACTCCTGTGATCCACAGGAAAAGTACAGCTTTGGCTGTACTTCTCCATTAACCATTTGAGGACCATAAGATTACCGTCATCAATATAGAATAATTATAAAACATGGGACAAATACGTCCCTTAGTCCTCAAAGGGTTGATGCTTGGGGTAGACTTCCAGCAAAGGTAGTAAGTCAGTCAACAGTAAGTGAATTCAATCATGCTTGGGATAAACATAGACAGACATATAAACAAAGACATATTCAAACAATAATAAAAAATAAAAATATATATATATAAAAAAAAAATGGGGCAGACTCAATGGGCCACATGGTCTTTTTTCTACTGTCACTCTTCTAGGTTTCTTTGTTACTGGCTACACTTTGACCTACAGTGTCTCACAAAAGTGAGTACACCCCTCACAAAAATTTAACCTCCAGGTCCTGACCACGGGGGAATGAGGACCACTGTTACCGGGGCTGTGTTCCTTTGGAGGGGAGCCATATTAGAAGGCTATTTGGTAGCCAGCCTGATCAATATTTGAAGTCCTTGGGAAAGGTCTGACGGTTGCGGTCTGCTAATTCAGTAGCAAATCTTTTGTATGAAGGCACTGCCCTTGAAGGGATTATTTTGTTGTCTTCTATTATGTACAATATCTAGATAGATTAGTGTCCCGTGGGCCAGTAGGCACATCCCCCATGCAGTGAAAGAACCCACCCTGTGTTGATTGCCTATATATTTGGCACATTTGGGATGGAGCGATGACTGGCTTCCTCCTCACTATTGGGTCTTTATTTTTAACAGAACCAGAGAGGTACTTGTTAAAAACGACTCCTGAAGTTTTATGAAGAAGCGGGTATCTCCGCGAAATGCATCAATAAAACTCTGACGGATGATCAGGATACGTTATATCTAAGTCCTGGCACCTCTCCCCTGTGCATTGCAATATTATCTGGGGAAATAACTTTTTCCCTGGTTTTATATTTGACTTTTCTTTCTTTTTGTAGTGATATCAATTAAAGTTTTTGTATTTTTATACTTATTGAGCCATTTGTGTTCCTTAGAGGCATACTCAAAGTCCCGCAGTTTTCTAGTTCTATTTCATTTACAAATTTAACACACCTGCTCTCCGTTCACACCTGAGACCTTGTAACACTAACGCGTTACATGACACTGGGGAGGGAAAATGGCTAATTAGGCCCAATTTGGACATTTTCACTTAGGGATGTACTCACTTTTGTTGCTAGTGGTTTAGACATTAATGGCTGTGTGTTGAGTTATTTTGAGGGGACAGCAAATTTACACTGCCATACAAGCTGTACACTCACTACTTTACATTGTAGCAAAGTGTCATTTCTTCAGTGTTGTCACATGAAAAGCTATAATAAAATATTTACAAAAATGTGAGGGGTGTACTCACTTTTGTGAGATACTGTAGATAAATGAGAACCTTCACTGACTTTCAAAGAAATGAATGTAATATCAAACAATTGTAACTACATGTCCATGTGTGACCAGGATGACATCATAGTAGACATCCCCAGATGATAAATAGTCTGGGGTGAGGGATTCAGCCACTGCTGATTTTCTGGCAAGTCAGCATTTTTTGTTTAACTAAACAAGAAATGTATAAAGATTCGGAAAATACACATCTTTTACTTAAACAAATGTTCCTGCCTCCTATCATCACATTACTATAGAGAAGTGGAAGCAGCTGTTGGTGAGAAGAGAAGGTTACACAAGGCTACTCCAAGCATGTTCTCCACCAATACAATACAAAGCCAGCCCACATGTCATTTATCCTAAAACATTAACCAGTGCCTCTGTACTATTCAACCATATGTGAAAGAATTGTTATTTTAATGCATGAATCTAGGGACCTATTTATAAAAATTGAAAAAAGTAAAGAACAAAAGCAGACTTATTACCCATAGCTAGATCATATTAGATTATTTTATTTTCCCAGGGAAAAAAATATGACGCAATTGGTGACTATGGGGAACAGCTTTACATTCTCTCTAAACATTTCTCCAGGTTTTGTAAAAATGCTCCTGGTACATTGTTGAGAAAGTGAAATAAACGTTCTAATGATTTCTATAAAGTCATTTAGGCTGCATTCACACAGGGGCGACCCGACTTCAGTGCGACTTTGCTAGGTGATTTCAGCTCGACTTTCAGGGCGACTTACAACACGACTTATGCCAGGCGACTTTGCCTGCGGTCAATCACAGAAGGGAGGGAGGGGGCTGCCCCAAATAAATTCTATTCTTTTTACTGACAAAGTCGCTTGCATTTAGATGGGGGATCTGACTTGGAGGCGACTTCTATTGAATTCTATGGGCACAAGTCGCCTCCAAGTAGTACAGGAACCTTTTCTGAAGTCAGAGCGACTTCAGTAGTGTACATTAAGGCCGCTCTCATTCACTTCAATGGGATTTCACTTGTGAAGCGACTTGGGGCGACTTGAAGTGACTCAAGTTGGAGCGCAAGTCACCCCTGCGTGAATGGGCACTTACACTGAATTTACCAAAAAATGATATTTTACATCAATGTAGCTAATATGTAAACTTTAGGCACTTGATCCAGGTAACTATGTGTTCCTCCTTTGTCTCTCTCTTTTGCTGAGGCCATTGTTGAACATCCTGGTTGTACGGTAATCCATCCTGGAATCTTGGCTCCTGATATCCATCCATCCCATGGGGATACTGGGATAAAGTACAGCCAGACCCCCATCTTGGGGTCAGAGTCTTGAGAGTTGGGTGTGCACTTTTGTGTGTGAAGAAATTGCTATCCACACTGAAATATGGATTTTTGCTGATACGCAAGTATATAAATAAACTTTTTGCACAAGAGCATTGTTCTTTTTTCTGATGAACTTTACTGGATCATTTATGAATGTTTTTAACACATGCTTATTCATAGTTTTTGATATGAATTTTTTACTTGATTGATTATTATGAATGTACGCACTTTATATTGATAGCACAACACATTTTTCATTAATATGTATAATGTTTATGTGTTCATTTTGTGAGTGCAGCTGCCACTGAGAAATTATTATTTTTTATTATTTGGTGACACTTTTTGCGCAACGTATTTTTTGGTTTAGTTTTTTTAGTTTATATATCAATATAATAGTACATTCTACTAGGGAGATGAGTGGAAGTAAAACCCACAGCAATCAGGTGCCTAGGGGACAGGCAATAGGAAATCCAAAAGATTCATAGAACACAAATACAGTAGTCGAAACAGCACCTGAGATCGACCAGTGTACATATAATGTGGGCCAACAGGCCAGGCCAAAATTCAAGGGGGCTATCACGAAAGCTCTGTTATGGCTATGCTATAATCGATGGAAAAACCTGACCGGGGTAGTGAGAGTGGCTATGAACAAAATAGAATGCCCCAGAAAAACCAAGAGGCAAAAATTTGGCCCAACATCAGTGGCGGCTGGTGAAGTTTTTGGATGGGGGGGCGCCAGGCCCCGCCCTTCCCTTTGATCCCTCCTACTTTTAATAAGCCCCGCCCCTTATAGAATCCACCCACTCCGTCCCCTGTATTCCACATATCGTGTCAGGAGTATACAGCTCAGCATCACAGGACACAGTATACAGCTCAGCATCACAGGACACCGTATACAGCTCAGCATCACAGGACACAGTATACAGATCAGCATCACAGGACACAGTATACAGCTCAGTATCACAGGGCACAGTATACAGCTCAGTATCACAGGGCACAGTATACAGCTCAGCATCACAGGACACAGTATACAGATCAGCATCACAGGACACAGTATACAGCTCAGCTTCACAGGACACAGTATACAGCTCAACATCACAGGACACAGTATACAGCTCAGTATCACAGGACACAGTATACAGTGAAACAGGTGGGGGCAGTTTGCAGCCAGTGACACAGACTAGACATATGACACAGGACACTACGACTCGACATATGACACGGGACACTATGACTCGACATATGACAC
>BLSH010377541.1:373920-395299 GCA_018402905.1 Glandirana rugosa | reverse complement strand
AAAAAAAAAAAAAGAGAAAGTCAATGTACCGGCGCCACCTGTAGGTGGGCGGGGTTGACTTTTTTTTTTTTCTTCGTCTTTTGCCGGCGGGGAGGCGGCGCCCCAGCGCCCCTCCCACACCAGCCGCCGCTGCCCAACATGTAGGCGAGGGACAGCAATAGGCAAACCGAATTATAAGGGAAAGAAAGAGAAATGCCTAGAACACACGGGCCGAATGTCGGGAGACATCAATAAAATCCAGCTGACATTCGGCCCGTGTGTATGTCAGTGGAAAACCAGCATCTGATCAGCTCCCAATCAGTGCTCTTAGCCAATGGCTGAGATCGCTGACTGGAGTGTTCTGGCGGGGGGCTGTCCCCCTGTCAGAACACAATAGCTCAGCGGGGGAGATCACTGTACTGACATCGGATTGTTAGTACAGCGGCTCTGACCGGGCCTGTCAGTTTTTTTTTCCTTCAACCCGCTGGGTTGAAGGAAAAAAAAACTTTTAATGTGTACCAAGCTAAGGCTGGGTTCACACATGTGTGGTGCGAATTGAAGCTCCATGTGAAGATAAACTTGAGTAATTCAGCGGTTCCTTTACATTGTAGCTGTGGATTAGCTGACCTGGGAGAGGGGGAGGTGTAGTGAGGAGGGGGAGAGAATTCCTGTTCACAACGGAACACATTTGCGAATCAGATGCGTTCCCATTGAAGTTAATGTGCCCGCAATTCGTACCGCACTGCACAGAAAATGCACACGATTTTTGTGCAATGCAGAGTGCAGATGCAACGCACATATGTGAACCAGACACATTATAAAGAATAGATTTTAAAATGTTCTGAGAATTGAATTTGGTGTAATCCGCATCCAATTCGCAATGGTGTGAACCTGGCCTTAAGGAAAGACAGGATAGAGGCAAAGAAAGAAAAAGGGGGGGGGGGCATAGGACTTATTTTCTAGTGGATGGTCTAATGCAGAGGAATACAGTACTTACCAGAAGTCCGTTCCTCTAAAGTGCCAGAATGTGGGTGGGCACTCCTACGTCATCAGCGATGGCCGCTGGTCCTGCATTGTATGTGATAAATTCAGTGAAGAGACAGCAAGGCCAGTCAGAGGAAGGGAAGAAGATCAAGACTGCAGGACCATAGACTAAGGTAAGTATTTTTCTGTTAGATTTTCCCCTAGATAAACAAGTATTATATTCTTTATCAGCTGGGATAGCAATGTTAATTGTTTTATTTATTACAGGTACTTATATAGCATCAACAATTTACACAGTGCTTTACATATATTTTGTACATTCACATCAGTCCCTGCCCTCAAGGAGCTTACAATCTAATGTCCCTAACTCACATTCACACACTAGGACCTATTTAGACAGGAGCCAAATAGTTTATCAGCATGCTTTGAGCTGTGGGAAAAAAACAGAGTAGTCAGAGGAAATCCACCCAGGAACAAGGAGAACATGCAACTTTCAGACAGGTTGTGCCATGGTAGGAATTTGAACCAACAACCCTAGTGCTGCCAGGCAGAAGTGCTAATCATGCTCCAATTATGCCCGCGGATTAGACTTAAATCCCAACTTCAGCTAATACTATTTTTTTTATAGATATAGAGAGATTTGAGAAAATACTTTTGTCGCATTTTTATTGCTGTCCTTCACCCTGTTTAGGAAGATGTGACCTCAGTTTATGTATGGCAGCAGGACATGAAAGGGGGGGAGGATTTGTTAACCAGTTAGGAGGACACAGACAGGAACAAGCTTATGGATGGAAACTCTCCATTGGGGTCCCAGACTGGACTTAAAACTGGACAGGATTTTATCACTTCCCCACTCTGTTAGAAAAAAAAATAGATTTGGCTGGTTATATATGGACATACTGTATATCTTAGAAAGAAGTATGGGTGTCCATTTTTCACAAACTCACAACAGGCACCTCCTTTGTCTTTAATCCCTCAGATGTCCAAAATATGGAAGCAGCATGAGCACTAAAGGGACAATTTAAACAACTATATAATAAATAATCCCTGTCATTGTGTAGACAGGGCCACAGTATATCTGCCAACCTGAAAGTGGCACTGTGCTGTTTCTTCGGGCTTGCAGGACATCATTGAGAACAAATGTGTCCTCTGCTATGAGCTCCAGATGACTATCTTGAGGAGGACAGCATAATCGTGCAAGAGTTGGGCGGCCATCTTGACACAGACGTCCTAAATATGAGATTTTGCATCATTTGGTACACCTGCACTGCTGGGGTAAATTAGGGACAGAGCCCTAGCTCATTAGGGAAAAAGTAGGAGTAACGGGAAAGAATAGGATTACAATTACTGCGTGTCCCTTCTGTCGGCTTCTCAGAACAGTCTCCTACCAGCAGCTGGAGATCTCTGGGGATTTTCGAGGTGCATACCATAACCCCTCCAAGGAAAGTGCTATTTACTATAGCACAACACATAAAAACTCACTTTAAAAAATGAAGACTAGGCATCTGGGGGCCTTCCTTCTCTGCCAGCTCCAACATATAAGTTTGGAAAGAAGCTACAGGTAAGGAAAGCAGGAGGCACAGGACACAACATGACCATGAGTGGTCTGCATCATGGAGAACCATGGATTGTAGAAGTACAAGGGGTCCCTTGGGCGCTAAAATAATTATGCATGAAGGCACCAGAAACATAATATTCTTGTCAGGCAAATTACCATTTTTGTAAATAGTTCCTAAAATAATAATAATTACTGGCATTTCCAAAAGTTACAAAATTACAGTTTTAAGTGCAAGTTTCATTATTTAGGCTCCAAACAAGTACAATATGCAATTAACAATGTGATTTAAGGTAGATATTAAGGCAAAAAACATACAGTATTTCTTATTTTAACTCTATTTTCAATATAGTATGTAGCAGTCACCCCGACCTCCAGAGGCCTGATGGTGACCCCAGAGTCAGGGAGAGCTGACATTCCTCCTCAGGGTGCAGGTTACTAGGCATGGTGGGTGTAGTGCAAGATGGAATGATAGGCACAGTCACTTTTAAAAATGAACAAAGAGAGTTTTCTCTTAACAGAAACAGGGAAAAGAGGGTTAGAACACAGGACACCCTTAGGCAAATGCAATAGCAAACTGGCAGACTCCGCAGACGAAAATAGAACTAGGCAGACAGCAATACAGAAGAGGGCCTTTAAGGTTAATGTAGCAATCTGTATTTTGTAGCAACTGCTGTCTCCTATAGCAACACTTCACTCACAGTATCCTGTTTTAGGTCTTCAAGCTTAGCTCACAGTCTCTCACTAGACTTCTTGAACTCCCAGCTAGGCAGCTACCTGCTGGATCCTCGAGCTCTTCTATCAGCTACCCGCTGTATTGCTCGGTGAGTCTCTACTGAAGCTTTCCCACTTACTTCACTGTCCTCGGCTGGTGAAGTGTCTGCTCTGGAACTCCTTCAGAACTCCATTCCTTCTGCACTTGCCTCTGGTAACAGGAGTTGTCATCCCTATGGCAACTGCTTCTCCTAACAATCAGGCTCCCCTCGGGCTGAGCCTCTACACACATGGTTAGACCTCCGACTTCAGGCCTAACCCTCTGCTGCTTCTTGGATTCCTGGATAGGCCTCAGACAGACCTAGCAGCCAGGAGCTCCGTGATAGTTCTCAGGCTTCAGGCCGAGCATCCAGGAGCTATACGACACAAATCCACCCAGGCAGCCGCCCAGGTGGAAAGAACCCCAATCACCTGACTCTCTCCAAATAAATAGACTATCCCAGCAGCCTCAGCAGCCAAAGAAACTCCTGCTGATTGGCTGAGAAAGCATATTCACTCATAACCTGAATTCACTGTAATCGGTCTTACTAATGCCAAAGGCAACAGTGTTACCTATTGACAAAAGAGAGAATCACAGTTGCATTCAGAATAGGAGAAAACATTTGACTCAACTACAAATTATCCAGGCTAGTTACCACCCAGCACAACTAAATTTGCTATCAGCCCTTGTTTAGGACAAGGGGGCTACAAGTAAGTTAGTAGCTCAGGGGCAGGACTTAGAAGGGCAAGAAATTAGAATGGGCGGGTATACACATAAAACTGACTCTCACAGTGACACTGACAGCAGTGTGCAACGGCATAGATGAAAACGACACCTCACTGACACAGCATGTCCTGTCCCCTCCTGAGTCACAGTGACAGTCTCTCTCCATGCCAGGTGGTCCCTTCAGCCCACCAAACAGCACTGACAGTCCCTCTCTCGGCTTGCCCTGCTCCCATCCTGCAGAGACCACATACAAGGCTCCAGCTACTCCGCTCGGCTCCCTTGCACTATGACATCACATAGCATGCTCAGGCACCACCTCTGCCTGTCCTCCACTGGCACTGCTCGAACGCAATGTAGCAGGCACTCAAATGTACGGCCAGCTCCAACCGGAACAGTGCATGTGCAGTTGTGAGCCGAGTGTCACAGCCATATTTTTTACTGGCAACTGGCATTTACTGGCAGGAGAAAAATGCCCATTTTTTACTGGCTGCCAGTAAAAATACTGATGGCTGGCAACACTGGTTAGAACTGCGTGTGAGCTACTGGCAGCACAGTGGTGTAGTGGATAGCACTTTCGCCTAGCAGTAAAAGGGTCGCTGGTTCGAATCCCGATCACGACACTACCTGCCTGGAGTTTGCATGTTCTCCCTGTGCCTGCGTGGGTTTCCTCCGGGTACTCCGGTTTCCTCCCACACTCCAAAGACATGCTGTGAGGTTAATTAGATCCTGTCTAAATTGGCCCTAGTATATGTATGAATGTGAGTTAGGGACCTTAGATTGTAAGCTCCTTGAGGGTAGGGACTGATGTGAATGTACAATGTATATGTAAAGCGCTGCGTAAATTGACGGCGCTATATAAGTACCTGAAATAAATAAAATAAATAAATATCTACCATATAAAAGCTTGAAGCCGCATCTTTGTCACATCATGATCATGGAACTTCAACAACATGACTTGTTACCTAAAGAAATTATATCACTATTCTCTATATAAAGAAGTGCACACTTTGTACATACAGTATATCACATATGTACATCAGAAAATATCTTCCTGCATGTGTTTTATTTATTTATTTTTGGGGGAAAACATGTTCTTTTTCTACTTTAGATTACAGCAATTGAAAACAAAGCATGCATGCCTCTTGAAATTAAATTAGAAACAAAACTAGAAGCAAAACCACATGTTGACAGCAAGTCAAAGCTGATGCAATAAGAAAAACAGCAGCCGTAAATGTTAAGATAAAATGACAACAAACGTGTATCTTCCATTCTTCTAAAAAGTTTAGAAGTGTACACTCTAGTATTGCAATAGTACCTTGCTATCTTCTTAAACCATACAGCAAAGTCCATCTGCTACAAAGACAAAATATCTGTAGTGTATACCATTGTATGGACACTTAAAAAAATCCTGGAGATGTAATGATAGATGAATAGATAGACAGATAATCAGACCTCTGTCAGTAGATTTCCCTTGACTTCCTGTCCTGTACACACAAGTGGAAGCGATAGTAAGGCCTCATACACACGGACGTTTTTTGACGCCGGCGTTTTCTGGCGTTTTTTGCAGCTCTCTATGTTAGTCAATGGCCCCATAAAAACGTCTGCGTTTTTGAGCTGTAGGTGGCGTTAGTGAGCAGAAAGTAGAACCCATGGCCATCGCGTTCTGAGGCTGTAACGTTTTGACGTTTTTTGACGCCGACGCCACAAAACGCCAACAAACGCCAACAGACGTCACCTAATATTGTACCGGCGTTTTCCGGGGTTTTTTGACGCCAACGTTTTTAGGTTGAAAAATAGCAGAGGGATGATTTTTTTAAAAAAACGCCTATTGACGCCGACGCTCACTAACGCTCAAAAACGCCAATGCATAACGCCGAAAGACGTTGACTTTTTTTCCTTGACGTCGGACCCGACGTTTTGTTTATTTTTTAGGTACGCCCGTGTGTATGAGGCCTAAATCTCTTGAAAGTGAGGAAACCACCTCTTGGTCAGCTGTCACATGAACAGATGTCCCCATTGGAAAAATTCCTCTCTAATCAAAAGTTTGGGTTTCCCTGTCATGACAGTGGTCAGAATAATAAATAGACAGAGCGTCACAGACAGGGTTTCCCGTGTGGACAGGGCCTACTTGCCCTACACCTGGGGTACCTTTCGCGTGGAGCGCTCTCGTCAATGTCCAGTACTAGGCAGAGACTGCGCTTAGGTGAAGATTCTAACATTAAGGCAGTTCCTTGACTTAGAGATGAACCTTTATTACTGTGTGCAATAGTAAAGCAGAGTTCCTCTGTGAAGTGCCTTGTCTCACGGCACTACACCAGTGTTTCTCAAACTGTTTTGTCTTGTGGCGCACCAAAAAGATCTAAAAGTTTTCACGACGCACCTGAAAATATTTAACAATTTTTGTGGTGAAGTACTTATTTATTTTTACATACACTGTATATTTAATCTTAAATTTAATGTGAAGGATGTGCCTGCTTTCGAGAGCAAATCAGATTGAAGCGAGGCACCAAAGCCGACAAACAAGGGCGCATTTTATTGTTGATTTTGAGAAGTCTCTCTCTCTTTTTCGATTTGATTCCAGTCAATGCTGAAAATCCAAACTCACAAAACCACAAAGACACTAATGGCAGAATTGCTTTGATTGCTTTTGAACTGATTGCAGGATATGACTTCTTCATTAAAGTGGTTGTCAACTCATGACAACCACTTTAACCTACAAGTAAGCCTATAATAAGGTTTACCTGTAGGTACCCTGCATATCTCCCAAACCTGCACAGTTTAGGAGATATGCAGTGTACTGTGATGTGCCCACGTCATCAGGCACATTCGCAGTGAAGACAAGGCCTCCGTTTGACGGCTCCCTTGCGCATGCGCGGGAGTGACGTCTTCCTGCTCCAGCAAATCACAGAGCTGGAGTCCACGGCCCTGGAAGGAAGAGGGGCGAAGACGGACGATTCCTACTGCGGGGACAGCGCGGGCTTCCAATGCAGGTAAGTGTCACATAATAGGTTAGTATGCGATGCATACTAGCCTATTATGCTTTTACATTGCATTGGGTAATTCAGTGAAACAAAGGGGAAGTAAAACACATCAGGGTTTACTTCCTCTTTAAGATCCAAAACTCATTCAGGCTCCTTTCAGGAAATGTTGACTGAAATATATAATTAGAGGGGTCGAGTTCTCTCGAGATCTTGCACAAGTCTTGCGTTACGAAGGGAACCAATGAATGACAGACTGACAGATTGCGTTGTTATATATGCTACTTTTTTAACTTTTGCGACATTGATTAACCTTTTAATTTTTCAATATGTTCAAGGTTTCGAAACACTAGCAACTTTAAATATTTTTAAAAACTCCCACGGCACACCTGCATATCTCCCTCGGCACATTAGTGTGCCACAGCACCAGGGCTGGACCAAAATTTGGCCCTGGACTTCATCCAGACCGGCCCACTTTAATTTTACAAACACACACAAAAACAGTATATAAACTATGCGCAATTGCGCAAAAAAAATAAGTAAAAAAATTCCACTATTGGGCATAGGACAGAGCATAGCCACACCAGTGCCCAATAATGCGGCCTCACCAATGCCCATCAATGCAGCCTGATTAGTGCCCATCAGCGCAGCCACACCAGTGCCCATCAGTGCAGCCGCACCTGTGCCCATTAATGCAGCCTGATTAGTGCCCATTAATGCAGCCTCGCCAGTGCCCATTAATGCAGCCTCACCAGTGTCCATCAATGCAGCCTCACCAGTGTCCATTAATGCAGCCACACCAGTGCCCATTAATGCAGCCACACCAATGCCCATTAATGCATCTACCTCAGTGCCCATTAATGCAGCCTCACCAGTGCCCATTAATGCAGCCTGATCAGTGCCCATCAGCGCAGCCACACCAGTGCCCATTAATGCAGCATCACTAGTGCCCATTAATGCAGCCACATCAGTGCCCATCACCACAGCCTGATCAGTCCTCATCAGCGCAGCCACACCAGTGCCCATTAATGCAGCCTTATTAGTGCCCATTAGTGCAGCCTGATCAGTCCTCATCAGCGCAGCCACACCAGTGCCCATTAATGCAGCCTAACCAGTGCCCATTAATGCAGCCTGATCAGTGTCCATCAGCACAGTCACACCAGTGCCCATTAATGCAGCCTCACCAGTACCCATTAATGCAACCTCACCAGTGCCCATTAGTGCAGCCTCACCAGTACCCATTAATGCAACCTCACCAGTGCCCATTAGTGCAGCCTCACCAGTGCCCATTAATGCAGCCTCACCAGTGCCCATTAGTAGAGCCTCGTCAGTGCCCATTAATGCAGCCTCACCAGTGTCCATTATTGCAGCCTCACCAGTGCCCATTAATGCAGCCTCACCAATGCCCATCAGCGCAGCCACACCAGTGCCCATTAATGCAGCCTGATCAGTGCCCATCAGCGCAGCCACACCAGTGCCCATTAATGCAGCCTCACCAGTGCCCATTAACACAGCCTGATCAGTGCCCATCAGCGCAGCCACAGCAGTGCCCATTAATGCAGCCACACCAGTGCCCATTAACACAGTCTCACCAGTGCCCATCAGCACAGCCACCCCAGTGCTCATTAATGCAACCAAGCCAGTGCCCATTAACGCAGCCTCACCAGTGCCCATTAATGTTAGTCCCCCTCAGACCCCGGTACCTGGTCTGGGCAGTTCTAATAGGTAGGTCCTGACTGCTGCAGTTGATCCTTTGGAGACTGGAGCTGGGAGCCTGGGGGGAGGGGAGCGGGCGGGAAATCCCATAACCCTGTTAAGCAATAAACTAATCCTCCACTGAGCAGCTGTTTAAAATGAAAACTTCGCCCCCTGTGTTTATCTGGGGCCGGGGGACAGAGCACAGACTATTTCACTTTCAGTTTTAGGCGGATTAATCCGCCGCATCGCTCCTGGCCGGCTCCAGTGTAATAATATAGTACTGGCCTTCACATGTATAGTGCGCTGCGGCGGTTTAATCCGCCAAAAGCCGAAAATGAAAAAATAGTCCGCGCTCTCTCCCCGGCCCCCCGCTGAACACATGGGGCCCGGGGAAGTTTTTTTTTTTAAACAGCTACACAGCGGTCAGTGGGGGGATTCGTTTATTGCTGGGCAGGGTATGGGAGTCCCTGCCCGCTCATCTCCACTCCGCTGTCACTCTGACCGGCCCACTGAGCCATCGGCCCACCGGGAAACTCCCGGTAGTCCCGATGGCCAGTACAGGCCTGCACAGCACCCAGTTTGAGCATCACTGCACTACACACTGTAACTTTAGTAGATGTTGGATTAGGAGGGATGTGCTGAGCCCATGCCTACTCCACCAGTCCAGTGTACCTCACTCCCAGTAACAGAATGGGGTCCTGCATAGCGCGAACCTCATGCATGCTCATGCTCATTAACTCCTTCCTTCCCATACCTTGTGACCAGGCCATAGATCTCCACAACGCGGGTTCGGTTCCGGTTGCTATTGTATCAGAACCGCTAGGGAGGGAGCCAGCGTATCAACCCCCTCACTTTACCAGGTACCACGCCTAAAGACTGGTTGCTTGGTGTCTTGAAAATAAAAATATGCTTGGTTACTCTTAGCAACTACACTCCTTCCTTGTCTTGTCACATAAACTCTTTTGTAGTGGTGTTACTTCATACCCCTTTTGTGCCTTACAGACCCTGGTTGTTTCAACACACCAGAACCCATATGTACCCATTTGAATAGCTTCAGACCAGGCTTAGAACAGTTACTGTAACTTTAATGAAGAGACTTCAACATTACAGTCCAATATGAACAATGTCCAATGCCTAATCCTAACTACAGTTGCTTGGCTACCCAGGCATACCTACATAAGGTGATAATCCATGCTGGTGCATGGTTTGGATGTTTTCTGAAAACCCTTGTGCCTTCGGTGGACTGTAAGGCTCAGCAGTCCAATTATCACAACCCGAGAGCGGGAACAGAACCGACCAATAACCCTGGACCTCAGCCTTCTCCCTTTTTATATTACAGCTGGGCTGGCTGGAGCCAAAAAGCCTGGGAGCTGAGCACACATAACTTAACCCTTTCCCCCAGCCTGGGCTAGCTACTAATTTACTGAACCAGCATAAACACAACCTGCTTACATGCATCCATTGGGAGAGGGTCAGTCTAGAAAATACAAGAGCATATCTGAGACAGAATGAAGACACAGGTGTCAAAGAGGTGTCTAGGGTGCAATGGAGTCACAGGATTTTCTGAGGTCATTGTGTGAGATCAGATACTGAGGAGTTACATGAAGACTCAGGAGGGCTGGGGTCAAGGACACAGAAGTCACAGAAGACATAGGAAGGCTGGGGTCAAGAGAGATGCTGGGGTAACCAAGGACATACGAGTAACTGGGGACTCAGGAGTGCTGGGTCACTGAAGACACTGGGGTCACCAAGACACAGGAGTTACTGAAGACACGGGAGCTTTGGGGGTGACCAGAGACAAAGGAATCACTGAAGATCACCAGTGACACAGGAGTGCACAGGGTCTATAAAAATCTGGCAGCACAGTAATACAAGGGTGAAAGGGGGTCACAGGAGTACACAAGGGTCACTAATGCCTGGGACACACAATGAGATTATTGGACGAATAATCGTCCGATTTTTAAAGATAAAGAGGATACTAAAGTTCTCGATTTAATGTGTTGTATTGTATTTATATTGTATTTTCCGATGAAAACTGTGCCGATTAAGCAATCAGAAAATTAACATTTTTCATGCTGGTCCCATCAGATAATATTGGATAAACTGTCATGATCAGCTCTCAAAAGCTGTGTACTAGCAATCAGATTATTGTACGATCGCTTCGAAAATTGTATTTTTCATCCGATTTTCTGATTGTGTTACGGCCATTAGTTTCTGAAGGCACAGGAGTACAGGGGTTGTTGGAGGCAACAGGGCACAGGAATCACAGAAGGTTCAGGAGTGCACTGGATCACAGTAACGGGAAGCACATGGGTGCAGAGATCTCAGACAGATACAGTGGTACAGGGGTTGCTTTCATGGGCGTCCGCAGAAATTTTTTCAGGGGGGGGCATCATTTTAAGGTCACCCATGCTATGCCGCTTTTTGACAGCATCACATTATCACAGTCAGAGACTGCAGACATAGTACAGGAGATGGTCAGAGACTGCAGACATAGTACAGGAGATGGTCAGAGACTGCAGACATACTACAGGAGATCGTCAGAGACTGCAGACATACTACAGGAGATGGTCAGAGACTGCAGACATACTACAGGAGATCGTCAGAGACTGCAGACATACTACAGGAGATGGTCAGACACTACAGACATAGTACAGGAGATGGTCTGAGACTGTGGACGTGGCATACGAGACGATCAGAGACTTCATACATAGCCCAAGAGGATAAGGACCTAGTGGGCAACCCCCGATCCCCTCCCTGATTCCAGGGGGGGGGCAATTGCCCCCCCTTGCCCCTATCTGCGGACACCCATGGTTGCTTTAGTGCTAAGAAGCAGACTTTGGGGACACAGGGGTTTGGCTTGGATGCATTGAACAATGCATCGTTTAGCCCTTTAAAGAAGCACCTGGGATCTGATTGACTGCAGCACTGGTGGCTGCATGCAGAAGAAAAGACCCAGGGCTGGAGCAGGAAGCAGGTGAGAAAATGAATGTCTCTAGTGGGCACAAAGACAGCAATAAAAACCTGAGAGATGTTTTAATGTCTTGTTACCCTATCCATAAAAAAGACAATCAACAAAATGTTTGGCTTTATTTTATACATAGGGGTTGATTTAGAAAATCTGGTGCAGCTGTGCATGCTAACCAATCAGATTCTAACTTCAGCTTATTCAAGCTTTGAGAAAAAAAAGCTGGAAGGTTTCTATGCAGAGCTGCACCAGATTTTGCACTCCCCAGTTTTAGTAAAAAAATCCCACAGTTTACTTATCAATACAATTTTCACTTGTGAATGGGGAGAGTAGAGTGGGGCCCTTCTTAACCGCAGAAGTGCCCCTGGGCCAAAGCATGAAAGCCACAAAGACACCATAACAGCCATATTTCTCTTAGGAACAAGTACGGTAGTACATTTTAAAGATCTAGTTAGTTTTAGAAGTTCATTTTTCACATTTATACAAACTAAATTTTAGACCAAACATTTCTAAAAGAGAAGTAATGTATCTGTACTGAAGTTCAGGTTGTAGACTTAATAATAATATTCAAATGTTCCATCCTCTGAGTTAATGGAATTACAGGACAATCAAAATAACATGTCATGCAGTCTGTCAAATATATTAACTGCCACTTCTGTAACTGTCTTTACACGCCTTGCTTTATAGGTATATAAACTTCCCAGCTTGAAATTTTTCTTTACTGGCCAAAAGCAACCAAACTCAGATTCACACATTTATTCTCTGTCATTATTCAGTGGCACTTTAAATGTGACTGAAGTGTGATTTGTACATTTACTATTTTACAATTCTTTTCTATGTAAAGAAAGGAGAAATTAGCAAAAATAATAAATTATAGACCAAAGGGCCATCAAGTGTAGTGATTATCAAATTCTAAAGCCTCGTACACACGGTTCGGCCGTCGTATGCAAACGGTCGTACAACCGTTCATTGTATGATCATCCGACCATTAGTATGCGCGATTATAACAGCCTACGTATGACGGTCGTACAACAACAGTTGTATGAGCAAACTAGAAAACTTTGGTTGTACCAACAAGCGGTCGTACGACCGTTGTATCGTGTGTACAGAGAAGTTGGTCCAACAAGTTCTACTGTGCAAAACACGCATGCTCAGAAGTCAGGAATGGCCGGACGCTAATTACCTGCACCTGAACTTTCACTTAATAAGTTCATAACACGTCACTACATTCGGCTTGGTCGTACGATCGTTTAGTGCATGTCAGTACGCAAGTTACATGATCCAACATACGATTTGGTCCGTTCGGTCGTAAGACCGTCGCACCGTGTGTACAGAGCTTAAGTCAGCATAGGATATTGCAACATAATGCATGTTCTTCTATTTTATAACAATTGTTTAAGATAACATTGGAAACAGAAGAAACATATATTAGAAATGAAGAATAAAATAAAATAGTAAGGACTTTTTGTAATAGAATGCTAAAAATGTTTTTGGACCTGACCATACAGTAGTACAATTTTCTTTCATTTTCCATTGGTTCGCAAGGTCAAATGAATGCTTTATTTGGACTGCAGTAATGAGAACAGGGTAGAAAATTTTTCTTGAAAGAATACATTTTTTTAACAGTGAATGTGATTTTTCCTTTGGGAAATTATATTCATCCCAAAACTGAATGTTAAAGGCAAAAAACATTTTTATGCACTGTCGAATGACATTTGTCAAGTCATCAAATGCACAATGAGAGATTTTGTACATTCATATCAAAGTTTGTTCAAAAATCTACTTATGTATGGCCAACTTAAGTTTCATAAACAGATTTCTAAATGTGCGGAATGCATCTATCAGGGTGAAAAAGGGACAATGTCTACTGACGCATCCTTCCCTCTCTTCAAGCTCACTGATATGCATGGTATTCTTATGGCTTAAAAGAGTATGGCTACTCTTCAGGTATTTTTTCTTACCTACATTTCCCATGGGCTATGGCCAACGACCTTCTGTTGCATGATCTCACTAGTACACCTTGAGTCCTTGAAAACTAAAGCTCCACTAATATTACTGGACTGTATACTACCAAAGTTTTGCTAAAACTCCTTACAGTGGCCAAGTTCAATAGCTACTGTTGCATCTGTTTTACTTCCTTTCTTCGAAGTTGACAATTAGTTGACCGCATCTTGGGTCCTCTTTCCTGCCAGTGTTATGTACTTCACCACTATTCCATGGATGAAGTTTAAGCAAATTTAGATGCACCAAGCTGCTTTCTATCTGGCTGCGGAACCAATTTCCCTCTCCAGGTTGGTCATCGTGCCTCTGTCCTATGGGTCCTAACACCTTTCCTTATGGGGAGCTCTCCAATGTTGACGTCACCCTTTTTAAAACCGTTACACTCCTGAAGAACTGGATATTTACCAGAAAACACATTGAGAGTACCTGTCTATCCTTCACCATATATTAGCATCAATTCTGGACTAATATTGTCTTATGTTAAGATATATTTTATTGCAATGTTATTATTATTTCTTAATATTATTATTATTATGCAGGATTTATATGATGCCAACAATTTACGCAGCGCATTACCTATGTAGATGTTGGACAAGATGGTGTTTATGTACGGGTTTTCTGTTACATGGGTGTACTGAAAGTTTTTGAATTTCTCAATGTTTATTTTAATTCATTGCACTAAATAAAATTATGCTTTTATAAAATATTTTTGTAAAGTGGTCACCTTGAAAGTCCACACATTTCTATATATCTGGCTTGATATGGGATTTGTTATCATGATTGAAGCCCATTTATATATAGAATTATGATCTGCATATTATCACCTAGCTCAGAAAGTACTGAAACTATTGAAGCAATTTGACAGCCAACCAGTTTGAGTTTTAATAGAGATTCGTAATGGCAGCCAGTGTAGTTCTCAGTGCTCAGGAGCCCAGGTGAGGTTCCAGCTCCACTCCATTCAATATAGTTCAATGATTGTGTGTCTATCAGAATTTGAGTTCTGCAGGATCCATGAATGTACACAAACCCAACACAGTGAAATAACGCATTCCAAATAGTGTTCTTTATAAGGAAATGAAAATGTACAAGATGATATAGCAAGTAATTACCAATGCATGTTTTGATTGCTGTAAACTGGTTGCTTTAGGTCACTGCACCACGCTAATTTGTGCTACCGGACTTTATGTATTTAAATAATGTAAGCTACATGTTGTTATCTTAGACAAAATAACATGGACAATATATAAGTAATAAATAGCTTACCTTTACAGAATGGAGGGAATAGTTACTACTACTGGTCAATGTACTTTCTCCTCTGTAGAAAATGATGTGGCAGAAAATCAATACAGCTGTAGAAAAGTGCCTCATCTTTAATATGAAGAAATGCAAACCCTTCAAGAAGAGCCGTCAGATCGTCTTCTGAAAGCGCTGCAGACCACAGATGCTGGAGCTGAGACTGCTGGAAATGTAGCTGTACACTCAGAGCCAGCACCACTGCCTGGATCTCATCATGAGAAGTGACTGTCTCATTTCAGAAGCCTGCACCCTCTTTGAAATCTTAAATGGATCCACTTGCTATTAATTAGTATGGTGTAGTAAAAAATTGTCAGCTATTATAAACTTGTGAAAATTGTTTATTACGTCATAATATTATTTTACATATTCCTTGCTTGGCCAGGATTTCTTAGTTTGTGCAGATTAAAGGATCAGCCCACCCAAAACTGATTGTGATGTTTACCGGTGAAACCCGTCAGGTTAAATCTGCTGCTGGCCTCTTCTTATCTATCCTGGGCTTTATCATACCAGATCTTATTGCTGGAGGTCCTGTCTTCACCTGCTAGTGAGGTTAAAGCTGGACTCTGGGATAGTTTAAAAATTATCATTGTAGTAGCCTCATCCCTTCCTGCACAGTAAAGATTAAATGCTCATTTATTCTAAGGGTAGAGGAATTTACAGTAATACTTAGGCTGTCCATACATTATACAATTGTTTTCAATTTCAATTTCCTTTAGATCTAACTTCAACTGTGTAGTGCAAGGGTCTGACTGATTGCATACAAATTGAGAGCATGAGCGTCCACAGAACTTTTTTCGGGGGGGGGGCATCATTTTAAGGTCACCCATGCTCCGCCCTTTTTGGTACTGTCATGAAGGGGAGGGGCTTAGTTATTATCACATAAAGGACAGGCATGCGAAGGTTTGAGAAACCTTTAGAGCAGGCAAGGGCAGGGTCCCCCATAGATCCCCTTTAGAGCGGGGTCCCCATAGATCCCCTTTAGAGCAGGCCAGGGTTCCCCATAGATCCCCCTTTAGAGCAGGCCAAGGTCCCCATAGATCCCCCTTTAGTCTTACCTTTACATCTACATTCCCTGTGCTACCAGGCTTTCCTGCACCACCAGGTACTCTAGGCTTTCCCTGCAAAGAATATATATATTTAGCCAACATGACCCCCTTTAGAGCAGGCCAGGGTCCCCATAGATCCCCCTTTAGAGCAGGCCAGACCAGGGTCCCCCATAGATCCCCTTTAGAGCAGGGTCCCCATAGATCCCCCTTTAGAGCAGGCCAGGCCAGGGTCCCCCATAGATCCCTCTTTACAGCAGGCCAAATTAGGGTCCCCCATATAGATCCCCCTTTAGAGCAGTCCAGGCCAGGATGCCCCATATAGATCCCCCTTTAGAGAAGGCCAGGTCGGGGTCCTCCATATAGATCCCCCTTTAGAGCAGACCAGGCCTGAGCAGGTCCCCCATAGAATAGATCCCCTTTTACTTAGTCTTCTTACTCTTACATTTTTTTCACCTGTATATGGAATAGAGTCCCCAGTTTTTCCTGCAGCACCACTCTCCAGGCTCTCAGGCCTCTCCCCCTACAAAGAATATATTATGTATATATATTTTCCACTCCACGAGTCCTCCTTGCTTCCTCTTCCTCCTTGGCTCAGGCTGCCTGCCTGTTCTCTGGTTCTCTCTCCTGCGCTGGGCAGCCACTGCACAGCACAGTCCTTCTCCCAGACAGTCCCACAGATCACTCCACATACAGGCAGGACTCCACCACCACTCCACTTGAGTGGGCAGCATCAGCCGGATCTGCATCTCTCTCTACACAGTACACAGGAGGGACTGGAGCCAAGCGGCTGAGCTGAGGCCCGAGCCATCGCATCGGGTGTGAGAGAGGGATGGTCTCAGTGAGTCAGAAAGCAGCAGACTCAGACTGTGGCGGACCCTGCAAGGACCGCTCACGGACCTTACCGATCTCTAATATTATAAATCAACAACTCTGAACAATCTCCTGATTCAATCCCCAACAATACTTCACTTCAGGTTATCCTCTCCGAGCATCTCATACAGGTCCCACATAGGAATAAAATAGAAGAAGGAAGGCTCCCATAGTGTGACAACGTATTTAAAAGATTTTATTTAACACAATAAGATAAAAAAACACTCACATTGTTCAAATGTTAAGCCTGACACCAGGAAATCAGCGCTTAGTATTGTTGCTGATTTTCTCCGGCTGCTACACAGCACAGTGCCGTGAGCCACGAGTAAGATCCTAGCTTGCGTGGTGATGTCAGCGTCCTTGCCTCACCCTATGCGTTTCATCATGCGTCTGTCAGGGCTGGGCTCTCAGTCCTCCCTTCTCAGTGCTCAGGTTGCTCAGCTGTCGCTTAATTTCCAGCACTCATCGTTCCACAGTGGCTCACCTGGTGATCATTTCCTGCTCATCCGTCCAGCCTACAGCCAGCCCCTTCTGGCTATTTAAACTGCCTGGTTCATTCCTTCGGTGTCTTTGCCTTGGTCAAACATATCTGAGAATCTCTGCTGTGTTCCTGTTGAAGACTTGCCTGGCTGACATCCCTTCTGGTTCCTGATCCTGTCTGCTGCCTCTGACTACACTGATCTCTGGCTTCCTGATTTACTGGCTTGTTCTGACTACCCGCTTTGGCTACTATACCTTGGCTATATTTTGACTATGTTTACTATTTGTACCATTTTTACCATTATATTAAAAGGTGTGATTTTAACTGCATTTTCTGTCTCCGTCTAATTCATGGTTCCTGACAGTAGGCAAAGGCCATGAATTCAGAAGATGCAGGCAATCCACCTAGTGGTAATATTTTTTCCATATTGAATGATCAGGACCACGACTTGGATCAGTTTGCCATAGCAATACAGAAGCTCCTGATTCACACTGCTCACCCGGATCCTCTCACGGTGGCTGTTCTGGTACAACCTGGGTTGCAGGCCGTCCCTGCTGCTGCTCCAGTCTCTGTGCAGGCACCCGTCTTGAATATGACCTCTATAAGAGGTATGTCTGGTTCCACTCCGCTTCCCCAGTGATTTGGGGGTGATCCAGTTCAATGCAGAGGATTTCTCAACCAGGTTGGGATATATAGTTTGTAGCTTCCTTTAAAAGGGTATTTGACGTTCCCGCACGCTCCACTTCTGCTGCCAAGAGCCTCATGTCAAGCAAACAGAGTATGAGAACTGTTGCCGATTATGTCATTGAATTCCATACACTGGCAGCAGAGGTTGCTTGGAACAATGAGGCCCTCATGGCTGCTTTTTCTCATGGTTTCTCGGATAACATCAAAGATGAGATAGCATTCCGAGACATACCTACGGATCTGGAGAAGTTGATCACGTTTGCCATTCTCATTGACTCCAGACTCCGAGAGAGATCTTCCTTTAAGGTGTGCTTGCGGAAGCCTCCTGTACATTTGGCTCCAAGCTTTGCAGTCCCACCAATGTCTCCCTCACCTCCCATGCCTCCTGGTACTGAGTCTGCCAGTGAAGTTGAACCCATGCAGTTGGGCTTCACACATCTCTCTGTGGACGAGAGGGCCTTTAGGAGAAGGGAGAGATTGTGCCTTTATTGTGGCCAGGCAGGTCACTTTTTGAAGTCTTGTCCTACCCGTCCAGGACACGCCCACACCTTGAGGTCCTGTAGGTGGCGTTGTTACATCCTCAGTTATCATGAAGGATAAGCCTTTAGTTCCGGTTATCCCTTTTTTGGTTTGAGTCTTCCATCGAGACACGGGCTCTAGTCGACTCTGGGCTGCAGGCCTGTTCATAGATAGTGCCTTTGTGTCTAAGCACTCGATTCCGCTGCAGCTTCGTGCCACTCCGCTTGCCATTGAGGCTATTGATTAAGATAGCTTCATTGACCATGGCCATAGGGGCTCTTCACCATGAGTTAATCCAATTCCAAGTCATTTCCTCATCTCATTACCCAGTGTTTATTGGTTATCCTTAATTACAGATGCACAACCCCTCTTTTGATTGGCTTCGTGCTGAGGTTCTTTCCTGGTCGCCACAATGCAGCAAAACATGTTTTCAGAAAGTGGCTAAGGTCTTGTGCACCTCTGGGGAGTAACGCAAGTACCGCAAATTTAGCGATGTCTTTGACAAAGGTCAAGCTGGTAGTTTGCCTCCACACCAGCCATATGATTGTGCAATTGACCTTCAACCTGGTACCATGCACCCTCATGGCCGTCTGTCTCGGAGGATAAAGCCATGGAGGAGTATGTTGCTGATGCACTTTTTCAAGGGTACATCCACAAATCCTTGTCTCCTGCTGGCACTGGCTTCTTTTTTTGAAAAAGAAGAGTGGTGAACTGAGACCTTGTATCGCTTATAGGGGTCTCAATCACTTTACGATTAAGAATGCTTATCCGATTCCGTTGACTATGGAATTATTTGACTGCCTCAAGAGAGCAACGGTTTTCACGAAGCTCGATCTGAGAGGGGCATACAATCTCGTGAGGGTCAAGGAGGGCGACAAATGGAAAATTGCGTTTAATACCAGGACAGGACATTACGAATACCTTGTAATTCCATTTGGTCTTTGCAACGCTCCTGCAGTCTTTCAGGTATTCATCAACGATGTCCTCCAAGATATGTTGCAGCAATGTGTGGTGGTTTATCTCGATGACAGGCATGTAATGGCCATTGCTACTACCGGGAGTTTCAGTGACAGCCATTCAAAGTAATGGCTGCTCGGCTGGTGGTCTGTATGCCCTATCTGATGCCCTGTATGCCCTATCTGATGCCCTGTATGCCCTATCTGGTGGTCTGTATGCCCTATCTGGTGGTCTGTATGCCCTATCTGATGCCCTGTACGCCCTATCTGATGGTCTGTATGCCCTATCTGATGCCCTGTATGCCCTATCTGGTGGTCTGTATGCCCTATCTGATGGTCTGTATGCTCTATCTGGTGGTCTGTATGCCCTATCTGATGGTCTGTATGCCCTATCTGGTGGTCTGTATGCCCTATCTGGTGGACTGTATGCCCTATCTGATGGTCTGTATGCCCTATCTGACATGATTAAGCGGTGTCGCAAAACATGTCACGCTGACGGGACCACTATCCAGTACCTGCATTGCAGACACCAGGAGCGAACGTACCGGTGAGAGCTCTTGCTGCGGCCCCTCCCTGCTTTGGTCTCTGCGTACTAGTGAGGCAGACGTCACCTCTACTGCACAGCCTACATCATCTCCAGTGGCTCTGTGAGGACCCTATGGCTTGATCTCCTTCTGGATCACAAATCACCTTACCCCAGGGAGACCTCCGGTTCCACCAGGGAGTACTGTTAACCAGCCTGTATAGCAATGAGCATCCCGGCTCCTCCCCAAGCCTGCCATGGTTTTATATGTAAGTCTTCAATAAACTTTCTATTTTTTATAGTAACCCAGGCTGGTCCTGTTTGATACCAATTTCAACAAAGACAATATTGCTGGTTTTTACTTTGGTGTTACAAACTGACAGTGGGCAACACTGCACACAAGCACCCTTGGGTTTGCATTTTCTTTTATGCCCTATCTGATGGTCTGTATGCCCTATCTGGTGGTCTGTATACACCATCTGGTGGTCTGTATGCCCTATCTGATGCCCTGTATGCCCTATCTGGTGGTCTGTATGGCCTATCTGGTGGTCTGTATGCCCTATCTGATGCCCTGTATGCCCTATTTGGTGGTCTGTATGCCCTATCTGGTGGTCTGTATGCCCTATCTGATGCCCCATATGCCCTATATGATGCTCTGTATGCCCTATCTGGTGCTCTGTATACCCTATCTGATGCTCTGTATGCCCTATCTGATGCTCTGTATGCCCTATCTGGTGCTCTGTATGCCCTATCTGGGACCCTGTATAGCCTAACTGGTGCTCTGTATGCCCTATCTGGGGCTTTGTATACTGCTATATGGTGACTCTGTATACTGCTATATGGTGACTCTGTATACTGCTATCTGGTGATGCTGGACTGTATACTCCTGACACAAGGGGTGGAAACTATAAGGGGTGGGGCTTATGAGAAGTGGGAGGTCAAAAAGGAAGGGCGTGGTCTGGCACCCCCCATCCTAAGATTTCACCAGCCGCCACTGATTTTCACAGCATGGCAGGCGCGGCAGGTCCATCTTTCCCGTAATATTGCTGCACTGCCCCCTCCCCACACTGCCTGTCTTATTCAAACAAAACATAAAGTGCGACCGCTCCGGACAAAGGGCGGTCCCAGCAATCAATCACCCACCTTTAAAGCGAAAAGTCCCACCCTTTGTCCAGAGCGGTCGCACTTCATGTTTTGTGCGAATAACGTAGGGCTCTGTGAGGCAGGGGCAGTACTGTGTTGTGCTGTTATGTTATGAAAAGGACAGGGGTTTGATATCGAGAGAGGACTGTGATGGGGGCCAGTCTGTGATGGGGGTCTGTGATTGGGGGGGGTCAGTCTGTGATGGGGTCTGTGAT
>BLSH010377541.1:349889-359961 GCA_018402905.1 Glandirana rugosa | reverse complement strand
CCCCCCTTCCCATTTTTTTATTTGATTTTAATTTATTTTCCCTATCCCCATTTATTTGTAGGGCACTTGCCCTAGTTTGAAGATGATTTTAGAACAGTTATATGGCTTCTACCGTTAATTAATACTTTTCAGACACAGTTTGAAGATGATCCACATTCACCTCCATTTTTGCTTTTTTTATGTTTTTATTTTTTTAAAAATATTTAAAGTTATTTCCCTGTCCCCATTTTTTTGTAGGGCACTTGCCCTACCCTTACCCCCATTTTACTTCCTTTTGCAGCCCTCTAGGGCTTTCCAGGACTTTGTTACAGCCATTTTTGTGCCTAAAAGTTCGGGTCTCCATTGATTTCAATGGGGTTCGTTGTCCGTGCGATCGTTCGGGTTCCGTCCGGACCCGGACTTTGTCCCGAAGTTCGGCCGGACCAGCAGAACCCGAACTTCCAGAGGTTCGCTCAACTCTACTTATGAATAAATGGTTGTGGAACGAATCATCTGGGTTTCCATGATATCTCCATGATATCTTATGGGGAAATTCGCTTTGATATACAAGTGCTTTGGATTACCAGCATGAACGAATTCTGCTTGCAATCCAAGGTTTTACTGTATTTTTTTATTTTTCTTAAATAAGCACAAATTCCCTGCAGCAGTATATCTCCCCATATCTCAGCAGAATCTGGGTGGTAAACCGGATTCCAGTTCATAGCACCCAGTGCCCCAAGCAGGAATACATACACTCACCGGCCACTTTATTAGGTACACCTTGCTAGTACCGGGTTGGACCCCCTTTTGCCTTCAGAACTGCCTTAAAGTGGTTGTAAAGCCACTGTGTTTTCTTCATTGAAACCCCTAGTGTTCAATAATGCTCTGTGGCCAGTGTATGTGCTTTATAAAAAAAAAATCAGTTTTATACCTTATTTCAGAGCGCCGCTCACGTGACTGCCCTTCTCTCTCGATCTGACAGCTACAGCGGGAAGGGCTGAGAATCCACCACTGATGTCAGCCAGTAGGAGAGGGGAGGGCGGTCACGTGAGTGTCGAGGGGCACTCCAAAATAAGGTATGAAACTGCATTTTTTTTATAAAGCATGTACACTGGGCACATAAAAATATTGAACACAGAGGATTGTATGAAAATTGCCAAGTCATTTTTGCAGCAGGAGGGGAGAGGCACTGATGGGCAGAAAGGGGGGGAGAGACCGTGGATGATAGAGGAACGTAAACTGACCATGGTATCAGGGGCTCAGCAGCCATGATAATTGTGGTCAGTTTACAAAGGGGTGGGCAGAACCAGGCAGAATCAGCCAGGTATTTTAGATAATAAAAAGGGCCAAATTACACAGCACAAGCAATGTGCTGTTATTCATGGTTTTAAGGAACAGGATCCTTTTTTTTTTTTTTTAGGGTAACAACCGCTTTAATTTTTTGTGGCATAGATTCAACAAGGTGTTGGAACATTCCTCAGAGATTTTGGTCCATAGTGACAAGATAGCATCACACAGTTGCACAGATTTGTTGGCTGCACATCCATGATGGGAATCTCCCGTTCCACCACATCCCAAAGGTGCTCTATTGGATTGAGATCTGTGGAGGCCATTGGAGTGCAGTGACCTCACTGCCATGTTCAAGAAACCAGTGGTGAGATGATTGGAGCTTTGTGACATGGTGCATTATCCTGCTGGAAGGATCCATCAGAAGATGGGGACACTGTAGTCATAAAGGGATGGACATGGTCAGCAGCAATACTCAGGTAGGCCGTGGTGTTTAAACGATACTCAGTTGGTACTAAGGGGGCCAAAGTGTGCCAAGAAAATATCCCTCACACCATTACACCACCACCACCAGCCTGACCCGTTGATACAAGGCAGGGTGGATCCATGCTTTCATGTTGTTTACTCCAAATTCTGACCCTACCATCTGAATGTCGCAGCTGAAATTGAGACTCATCAGACCAGGCAACATTTTTCCAATCTTCTATTGTCCAATTTTGATGAGCATGTGCAAATTGTAGCCTCAGTTTCCTGTTCTTAGCTGACAGGAGTGGCACCCGGTGAGGTGTTCTGCTGCTGTAGCCCATCTGCTTCAAGATTCGATGTGTTGTGCGTTCAGAGATGGTATTCTGCATACCTTGGTTGTAATGAGCAGTCACTTGAGTTACTGTTGCCTTTCTATCATCTCAAACCAGTCTGCCCATTCTCCTCTGACATCAAGGGATTTTCCTCCACACAACTGCCGCTCACTGGATATTTTCTCTTTTCCCCACCATTCTCTGAGTAGCGGGTGCCCTGCTATTTCTGCGGTTTTTGCTAAGCAGCCGCTGTAGATACACAGGCTCTTATAGAAGGGACAATGCACCTGTCAGTCCCTGCGGTGGAACTTCTCCCCTCCTTCTTGTTTCACAGACTGAACTTAAAGTGGATGTAAACCCGATTCATGAAATTTGAGTTGGACACATCTGTCTGTAGTGTTTTGTTATCTCTCTTCAAATAGCTATGTTCCGTAGCTGTCTCTTCCTCTGTAGCTCTGTTATCAGCCTGATAAGTTCTCACTCGTTCTGGTATTCAGGACATAGAAATTAGAGTCGGGGGCGGTTGCTAAAAATAGCTTAGCAGGCTGCTAAACAAAACACAGGCAACCTCTGCATGTGTGGGGAGGGGGTGTGTGCCTTTCCTCCAATCAGCTTTCGCACAGTCTCTCACAGTGTCCAGGGATCATTTCCACCTACATAGGAAGGAGGAAGTGGAATATCTAACAGAATGTGCATTTTCTAAACAGTATATCAAAGTGAAGACAGAAGATATAAATGTAAGACTTGTATAGGGAGGTTTGTATCATCTCTGTGTATCATCTGAGGCTGTTCACTTCACTGGGTATATGGAGGGTTTACATCCACTTTAATGTAATGTGTGTAGATTAACACAGAAGGATCCTGTTTTTCTGTATGCATAGAGAGAAAGCCAATAGAAGAAGCAGTTACAGGAGCCAATCAACGGGACTTTAACAAGCTGCAAGAAGTAGCTGCAAAGCATTCTGGAATATGAAGTCCCTTTACCAGACGTCCCCATAGCTTTGTATGGAGTATGAAACTACAATCCCATGCATGCTTTAGAAGAGAGGAGGAGAGAGACTCCATCTTGATTGTCTGAGGAAGATTGAGGGAAAGTTGCCCCTTGGGTCTCTCCACCGTGCCACCTTAGGCCTCTGGGACCGGTCGGGACATCCTGCATGAGAGTGAGAGAGGATCCCAGGTGCACATCCAGGTGCACCTGCACTGACAGAGAAGCGTTCCAGTGTGAGGTGACCAGTCGCCATAAGGAAAGCTTGCCTGTCCTAGGAAGTTCGTTTGGGCCTTGATCGATCGCAGGATTGGGTGAGGGGGCTTTTGCCCATTTTCAGAAAACAAGAACACTGCACAGACGGAGTTATATTGAAGCCTGTATACAGACATCATTGCTGGTAGTCATCTTTTTGACAATTGTAGAACCTCAGGATACAAGGCCATTTAAGTAGAAAGACACTGTATACAGAGGTTACTGTCCTCTCACCCTGCTGAGGAAAATCTTGCATTCTCCAATTAATGGTCTAGGCCAGTTATGTTATTTGGGCCTACTGTCCAGGGATTTAAGTGCACCAATGAGAGTGGCTAGCTGAAGATGCCAAAATGTATTTAACTTCAAAGGGACTGAAGTTACTATTGCCATACAGCCTCGCACTGATATATCCAGGGCTCTGTATATGCAGTGGGTGTATGGGACAGCCTATTCAGAAAGTTAATATATTGATTGTTGATTTGAATACAGTGTTTGTTATTGGGCCTGTGGTGCCAGGAGACAGAAGAGAGGGATCTGACATAGAGAGGGTCAGTCTTCTACTTTCCTCCTGCCTGGACTGATAGAGCCAAACTTGAGTAAAGGTAACCAATCTGGTACAGATTGCCATTTTGTGACTTTATTGTTATTGTATTAAGTCATTGATAAAAAGTATACCTTATAGTCAATATTTGAGAATAAGAAGAAATTGTACGAAATTACATGATTTTGAAAAGGCATCAAGGGAACTATATGAGAGGCTGAGAAAATGTGGTTATAGCCATTCCTGTCTTAAATAAAGCCTATAGAAGGGCCAAAGATAAGGACAGACAGTCACTAGTTTTCTCTAAATCTGTCAATGACACTAGCCAACCTATAAGATTCATTACTGGTTATTCAGCCCAACATGGCAAGATTAAAAACATTATCAAAAAATATTGGCCGTTACTAATAGCTGATCCCCAAGTCAAACATCATATTAGTCAGCACCCACAAATTACGTTTAGGCGGGCTCCATCCTTACGTGATAAATTGATACGTAGTCATTTTGATCCCACACCCGAATTGGTGACTCCAAATCCGGGCACTTTCTCATGTGGGCACTGTGATATGTGCCCGTATATAATCAACAGTCCCACCACTCACCTTCCTGGTGGTGGAGTCCACCATCCCAAGCATAGAGTGACTTGTGACTCGATTGGGGTGGTGTATTTAGCCACCTGTAGGTGTGGTGGGTTCTATGTGGGAAAAACTAAACGTGCATTTCATATACACATTGGAGATCACATTAAACCTATTTTTAAGAGACGAATGCCCACAGCCATAGCAAGACATGTGGGCAAACACCATGATTTCAATGCAAAAAATATAAAATTTTGGGCTTTAGAGCATCTCCCTTTACACTCGAGAGGTGGTGGTATTGACACTGAGCTACTCCAATTGGAAGCTTGTTGGATCTATAAGCTGAAGGCTACTGAATATCTGGGGTTCAATGAATATTTGAGCTTTAAACTTTTTTTATATCCCAAATAAGGCTGAAATCAATACAACCAACTTTAATTTTCTTTTCCTTCCCTTTTATGAGTCCCCCCCCCCCCCCCCTTCTCCTGGGACCCTGCCTATCATCCCTGGTGAGGAAGTATGAGGGGTACTCAATGCGACACCGACCATTACTAGCCTTCCTCTTTTCTTATATATTATATACATATTTTCTATAAAATAATATATTTTGATTAAGTACTTAGGAATGTGTTGTTGTTAGGTATATTGCCACATATAACCATAAATGTTCTTGTTCATGGATCTTATGCCTTATCTCTCACTGAAATTGATCTTGTCCTAATATGGTTATTGTTTTGTGAGTTTGTTTATTTTATACATATTTCTTGTTTTTGATTATATTCATGATTTGCCATTGGTGTTGTGGGGTATTGCACCCATGTCTTGGTTGGCCCCCTGCTCCTGCTTTGGGGCCTGCCCTCTCCCCTTGTGGCTCCCATTGTGGTCATGTCTCCCTCGGGGTTGATTTTCCATCAGGGATCGGACCTGGGGATCAATCACGGTTGGGAGTCTAGGCCTACTTGGGGATTGTGCGGACGCAAAGGGGTGTCCCACTGGCACCCTTTTTCCCTGGTGGCGCGGCGCTCCATGGGGGGTTGAATCCAGTGACCTCGGTCACACGGATCCACAACGGGCTGGGCTGGCTTTCCATCTCCTCCCTTGTCTTTGCATCGTGGTGTGGATAGGTTTTGGGCCATCTCAGATGGGCGGTCGGGTCCGCCACCACTCCTCCCTCACCCTGGTGCAGGACAGGGGCAGCCTGGGAGTTGTGGTTTGGACGAGACTCCCGATGGTGTTAGCGCATGCGCTTTCAGGGAGTCACGTCCGCACTCGGCCGGTGACGTCAGATGCAGGCCGAGTGGAGGATGCATAAAAGCCGGCATTCCAGCATACACACTTGCTGGATACTGGGGGTGTGCGTCTACTTGACGCTTTTTGGAGGTACAGTACTGACTAGCTGAATAGATGGATCTTGTCTTCTGTAGTAAAGAGGGACTTTGCTTGAACCTTTCTGGTTGTCAGGTTTGACCATGGGTGTTATATGGATTTTTCATGGTATCTGATTGTTATTTGGACAGTCAAATTGGACATGTTATTTATCTTTAATATATCACTTTCAAATCCAACCAAGTTTTGGATACTTTTAGATAGAGAAACTACAAGTAAACATAAGAAC
The DNA here is from genome assembly GCA_018402905.1 of Glandirana rugosa. Taxonomy (NCBI): domain Eukaryota; kingdom Metazoa; phylum Chordata; class Amphibia; order Anura; family Ranidae; genus Glandirana; species Glandirana rugosa. The sequence continues at coordinate 353,921 of BLSH010377541.1, read as the reverse complement.
CTGTCTATGATTCAGAATTGTTCAACCTAGAGTCTTTCCCAATTGAGATTCTTTGTCTCTGTTAAACATATATTTCATAGATTTATTTCTATTATGTTTTGTTTCCAGCCTTTCATGTATAATCAAGTATCCATTCCCTGCGTGTCTGTATGGACCTTTTTCACAAAATCCTTAACTCGACACCCCCAGCTTCTTTCTGAATACTGATTCCAGACAAAAGTAAGTCTCTAATATTAATGCATACTCACATAGAGTAACTCTCTCTTTGTGAATTATTTGGTAGATATAAAAAATTATGGAGACTATGTGTCCGTTTTTCATGCTGAGTAGACTGTTAGTCAGGCATGATGAACTTAGAATTGAATAATAATATGTTTTAATGGGATTTCTTACTCGATTGGTCTGAAACATTTATTATTAGTTTCTTGTTATTGTTGAATTGTAGCTTGGACTATGTGCATCCTCTGCAACCCCTTAAGACCCCATTCGGAGTTGAGGCCCTTTGGTGTTCGTTCTGCAGGTGGATGCCCTCTTGGTGAGTGTGCCACTGTGGGGGCGCGACTTGGGGAGGAGAGGGAGGTTTGGTGGCCCATGGGCGGGATCGGTTGGGGCCATCTTGGATGCATGCCCCTATAGCACCAATGTCAAACTTTAATTTCAGATGTTACTATATTCATGTACTAATTCTTTGTATATTTTCAGTGTAGATCAATCAATATCCCCTGAGGAAGCCTGAGATAGGCGAAACATGTCGGGATTTTGACCTAATCTCTATATGATTGTTTGGAACACTCACAACCATTGTGGTGATACCCCATGGTATCAGTTTTAAGTATTGATTCCTTTGTATCTGTTTTGCTTGTTTTGTTTGTTTTATATTCATTTGTAAAATAAAATTGTGATTTTATCCTAACATATATATTCTCTGTATTTTTGTCTCTCTGCACTGGAAAATCCCAAAGGGGAACGCTCTCCCTAACCAATCTATCCAATACTTTTTGCCTGGGATGAGGTGCGTGGTTTTGTTTACAACAACAAAAAATATATGAGGAGTAAGCTTGGACAGGGGATAATCTATATAAGTGACTTTATTGTTATTAACGGGTTTGTTCTGCTCTTGGGGTTATTCTAAGGTTCTGAATCCCCTGAAAGCAGCCTAAATATACTATTGGGCTATATTGCTTATAACTTCAGTTAATGTTCTTCTATTGTATTCCTTGGACATATTGCCAATAGTTTTTCCACAGAAATACTACAGTAAAGACAATTTCTGTGTTTTATAATAATGTGTGTGTTTCTCATTAATCCTTGGACTCACACTATTGCCAGGTGTGCCAAAGAGGACTGAGGCTGTTATTGGGGTTGAGAGGCAGAGTTAGGGCCGGTTCACACTGAGGCGATCCGACTTCGGGGCGACTTTGCTAGGCGATTTGAAAAGGCGAAGCGGCGCGATTGCGGCGTGATTTCTGCGCGATATCAGGCGATTTCAACATGAGTACCTGGGACATGAGAGGTGTGTCTTCTGGTAAAATTATGTTCTTCTTCCTGGAAAGTCGCTTCTTCATAGACGGGGATCCGACTTGGAAGCGAACTTCCATTGACTTCTATGGGCTCAATTCGCCTAGAAGCCGCTTGAAAATAGTACAGGAATCTTTTTTGGAATCTCTTTGGACTTGAGTAGCGCATATTAAGACGGCTCCATTCATTCCAATGGGATTTCTGATGTCAGGCGATTTGAGGTGAATTGGGGCGACACAAGTCGGATCGCAAATCGCCTAGGATCGCCTCAGTGTGAACCGGCCCTAAGGGTCCTTTCACATGAGCGGATCGTTCAGGTCTGCCTGTCAGTTTTTTGGGCGGACCCGAACAGACGCTCCATCGGATGTCAGCGGTGACATGTCTACTGACATCCAATCCGCTCAGATCCGCCAAATACAGATGGATGGAAACCCTATTTTCCATCCGTCTGGCGGATCAGATCGGATGAACACGGACTGTCTGTCCAATCCCCCATAGAGGAGAGCGGAGCTCTGACTGCACGGAGAGACTGTCCTGTCATCCGCCGGCTCAGCGGGGATCAACGGATGGATCCCCACTGAGCAGCAGAGCTCTTCCGCTAGTGTGAAAGGACACTAACGGACTGAACGTACATAAGCAGCTCCTGTGGGGGTAGTGCTACATCTGTAAACAGGAAAGATGGTTGTGTGTGAAAATCCCAGTAGATCAGCAGTTTTTGAAATACTCAGACCAGCCCTTCTGGCACCAGCAACCATGCCACGTTCTAAGTCCCTTAAATCCCCTTTCTTCCCCATCCTGATGCTCGATTTGGACTTCAGCAAGTTGTCTTCACCACGTCTAGATGCCTAAATGCATTGAGTTGCTGCCGTGTGATTGGCTGATCAGCAATTTGTGTTACCAAGCAATTGAACAGGTGTACCTAATAAAGTGGACGGTGTGTCTATATACACATATATATATACCAGGGTTGCCAATTTTGAGTAAACTTGCAAACAGTTTGTAAAAAAAACCCTTGATTTTTGCATCGAATGTCCATTGCAGTCTGTAACGGATAGATACAAAAATTATGGATTTTACTGCACACTGTTCACAAATTTACCGAAAGTTGGCAACCCTGGTATATACAGAGAGTGCCCAGAGAAGGGCATATCGGGGTATGGCGGGTAATGTGTGAAATGCCACCACATGGCACCATGAATAACAAACTACAAACCCCGGGCACAGCACTGCGCTCCACATTCTACAATGACACTGCCCGAGCCTGGGCGCGGCTTCTATGCACGGACATGACGTTGAAAAGAGGGGAGTGGCCTACCTCTACCTAGCAACCCAAGCTTACTCCCCAGGCAACAAGATGGAGAGAACACACTGACAGCTCACCGAGAGACCGGACCGGGGAGGAACCGGAGAGCGAGCAGCGAGACATCCGCCATGGACTGACTGACCCCGCACCCTCCTGGATGTGCAGCCCTCTGTGTGATGGATGGACTCCTCTCTGTGCTGCATCCCTGATCTGTGCTCCATTGCTGGATATGGACCGACACAGCCCTCTACTATCATCTGTATACCCCCTGTGCTACTGAACACCCTGGCATGGCTCATCTACACCCTATACACTTTTATTATATGACTGATGAGCTGTGTGTATAGAACACCTCCTACTATACACCTCCCTCATCCCTGAACCCCATCACCCCTGTACTCCTCCCTACACTGCTCACATCTCCCAGCACCCCCATATCAAAAGAACTCTATACTCCAAATCATTGGATCAACTGCATCCTACACTCTGCATCCTACTCAGCTATATACACCGCACCGTATACACCACATCCCTCTGATCTATATACACCACATAATATACACCACATCCCTCTGATCTATATACACCGCACTGTATACACCGCATCCCTCTGATCTATATACACCACACTGTATACACTGCATCCCACTGATCTATATACACCACATAATATACATTGCATCCCACTGATCTATATACACCACATAATATACATTGCATCCCTCTGATCTATATACACCGCACTGCATACACTGCATCCCTCTGATCTATATACACCGCACTGTATACACCGCATCCCTCTGATCTATATACACCACACTGTATACACTGCATCCCACTGATCTATATACACCACATAATATACATTGCATCCCACTGATCTATATACACCACATAATATACATTGCATCCCTCTGATCTATATACACCGCACTGCATACACTGCATCCCTGATCTATATACACCGCACTGCATACACTGCATCCCTGATCTATATACACCGCACTGCATACACTGCATCCCTGATCTATATACACCGCACTGCATCCCTGATCTATATACACCGCACTGCATACACTGCATCCCTGATCTATATACACCGCACTGCATACACTGCATCCCTGATCTATATACACCGCACTGCATACACTGCATCCCTGCGTCACATACGTCACGCCACATATATCTAGTCCCTACGTCACATACGTCAC